>PVJI01002419.1:0-145616 GCA_004026765.1 Micronycteris hirsuta
TCCTATGTAAATATGCCCTAAAGCCTCTAATAAAAACCCCGGCCATCCAACCCACGAGGTTCCTCTCCGGAAAATGGTGGCGATGGAGAGGGCCCGTGGCCCCGGTTTCATCTCCTAATGTGTCTTTGTGTGTGAATCATTGATGCTTCAGGCTCCAGTCCACCCCACGGTGGATTTTGCGGGCGGAATCCGCCACAGAAAAATAAACTTCAGAATCACATAATAGGGTTGGACACCAATGCACACTACGGAGAAATAAATAAAACATCACAATGTGTGGTATTTTTCTCTTCACAAAATCCATAAAAATACATCGGTTGTGAAGAATCAAAACAGTCTTATACGTGAGTAGAATACCAAGGATTTTCTTCCAGTTCAGCTTTTCTTTGACCAAACGTCAGCAACCATTTCAGGTTATCTGCTTTTTCAGTTCCTTAAATAAGATTAAACGAGCTTTAGCTATCTTGATAGACATCAATAATTTCATTTATTTTCATGTTGAGAAGTTATGGCAAGGCCATTTCTTCAATAACCACCACCCAAATGTTAGAAAAGAGGATATTAGAAAACAAGATTTTAGTGTAGTTGAAATCTTTTGAAAGACACAGGCCTTTGTTTGTTTGAATTCCCTTCAAATATACAAACCATACAGTTAAGTCTCTGGCTTAACTAGATGCTCCACAATTGTATGAGTTTCTTTTCAATAGCATGAACAAGTATTTTGTGCTCATGAAAATCTAAATTTAGATAAATTTCTGGATTCCTCAGTCCAATCCTTAATTCAAAACAAATATTTTACAGCTTCCAATTAATTTGATTTCTTCTTTCACTTTTCTGGACACATTAAAATATAATTTTATATTGTGTTTTGGCTTTTATATCTATTTTTATCCTACCATGACCCTTTAAAATAAAAGCAAAGAACATCCTGCCTTTTAGTTTATGTATATGCTTACATATTTATAAAGAGGGCTATAAAACTATAGGAATAGAGATTGTAGGAGATACATCAGCAACAAAATTGTGTCTGTGGGAAGGCAGATAAACAAACGGTAATTGGAAGCAGCTCTGAGACAGCTGAAACCTAAACCAACTGTGGGCAAAAGATGAGAAAATACCTGATTTGCACTGAAGAACCCTAAACAGGGTCAGGGACTGCTATCAACAAGCACCTTTGGAATTAGGGATAAAGTGCTGGTGGCTCAAATAAGAAGGATTGGTTGAAATCTCTTCAGATAGGAAGTAGTTAAATCTCTAGATGCCTACAGCCATCTGCTGCGAAATTCTACTTTCCCTGTTCTGGTTAAGTCTGGAGTTTCAGTTGTGACCAAGGACAGTGTAAGTATCCACATCTAGAAGTATTGAATAAACATACAGAATAAATAATAATGCCACAAATAAACATACAGGAATTATAAACATAATAAAATATTATGTTCACTTATGAGATCCACAACAGTGATATGTTATGGCTAAGAGTGAATAACGAGCACAACATGAAGTCAAAGGTCAGTGGCTACAGCAAAGCTTGACAACTACCTTTTAAACAATAACTTGACACATTCCCCAATGTCTGTAAATGGTGATGCAGGTGAAAATGCAAAATTGCCAAAGTAAAAGAGATTATCATACATTTGCAATAAGCATACATTTGCATATGTAAGAATTTCTGGGCGAGAAATGTACAGGAAGCACGTTTGCTTCTGGGGAAAGAGTCAGGTGGCTGGGATAAATGGAAGCCATGGGAGACGGTCTACACTTTCAATCAGCTTCTGTTTTCTGACCTTGCTTAACATCAATACATTTTAGGGCAAAAGTAGGTTTACAGTTGTGAGAAAGCAAAAGGATTTATTTTTGTATTATTGCTTATTAATTATTGTATTAAGTTCCAAATGAACCGCTGTATACCTACTTTTGTCCCGCCCTGTACTGGGGTGTCCAACCCGTGGCCTGAGGGCCACATGTGTCCCAGGATGGCTATGAATGTGGCCGAACACAAAATCAATCATAAATGTATTTAAAACATTATGAGATTTTTTATTTGTAATCACATGTCACAATAGAGTTAGTGTGTGGCCCAAGACAACTCTTCTTCCAGTGTAGCCAGGAGATGCCAAAAGTTTGGGTACCCCTGCTGATATCTTCTGCTCAAAAATAATAAAAAAATATATTTTCCAATACCAATAAGTAAGTAGCAATGCATACCAAACTTTGTGGAGGTTGGATTTTAAAAAGCCACCAAATATAAAATGTTTCTTAAAAATAAAAATTTTAAAATAACAAAGAGGAAATATTTGAAGAAAATATACTTTTTTATATTTGTAATTAATTTCTTCAAGTTTATTCATTGAATATGCAAGTTATTAATTGCAGAATTTAGATAATGCAATAAAATGGAACCTTAAAATTCATATACTTCTTGTATTTCATAACAAATGTAAATTTTATTAACATATAAGGAAGTATGCTTATTTTATGAATCACTTTTTTCATTTTTAAATCTGAATTGAGAATGTACATAGAACATAAACAGCCAAAATAATGTAGTTTAAGAATAAAGCAAATGCTAATATACAAGATCCTAGATTGTTCGGAATATATTAGTTGCAAGTTAGAGAATGCCTGAAAAGACTAACTTAGGAAAATTGTATTCTATTTATGGACATAGGTCTAGAGGTAGACATTTACTGGTTCAACACGCACGGTATCAGGCACAACCCACTTGTGATTCTTTTGGCTTTATCCTCAGAGTTGTCAGACTGCTCAGAGAGATTGAGCTATTATATAAATGTTTAACATAAAAAGGGAAGAAGAGAATAAAATACTTCCAGAATATCTTGGTTATGATTCATTGATGGTAACTGGACCAAATGGCTGTGCATTTTGGGAGAGCTGATATTCAGCTATTAAAACCTCTATCACAGTGGCAGACATGAGAAAAAGAGACTTGGGTGTACATTCCTTCTGCCACAGCATGAACAGAAGCTACTACTTGATTGCCAAACCCTTATTTTCTTGGTGGGCATATAACTAGATGCTTCCTTGCAGAATTTCTAAAGTTGTCTGAGACCTAAAAAATTGAAGTGATATGTTCTATTTCTAGACATGCTCACCACAGCCCTCCATTACCTCCTTTTTCTGTCACTGGAGGTTGGAACTCCAGGTATCGTAGGTGAAGATGGTACTGTCTCCTGGGCTTGAAATCACTATTTATGAATGTGCTTTCTACTTCCCATCAGAAAAATCTATTGTGGAAATAATACCAGAGGGAAACAAAATTTGGTGTTTGAGCTACTGAAATTTTGAGATATTTCTTACAGAAACTAGCTTTATTAATGTAGTATCTTAATTTGTCTTTACTCCTACAGCATTAACAATTTTCTAATATCTAGGTGCACATGGTAGATGTATCACACCAATAACAAAGTCACATTAAAAAGATTTATTTTTGTTTTGTTTTTTATTTACCTTATTCTCAGTGTAATGCTTACTAAGCTATTGAAGTATATTAACTGGCTAGTGATAACAATTTGGTGATTTAAAAAATTCACACTGGCTGTGGTATAGAGTACCTTGAATATAAGGCTGAAAATTAAAAGAATATTGTTGTAATAACTAAGATGAAATGATGAGGTTCTAAAATAAGATATATGTTTGGAAAGAAAAGAAGTTCATAGGTTAAAAAAAAAATTGGAACAGGAGGCACATGGCTGTAGTACAGAAACTGCTATTGAAGTCAATAATAGACCAATTAAATAGATGGAAGGAAAGATAAACTACAGCAACGGTCCAGTAAACATACAGGAGAGCAGTATGATCTGATAATTACTCATAATTGAAACACTCCACAAAAGAGAGCTGCAGGAAAGCAGTGTGCTAACAACCACCAGAAGACAGGGACAGATCACACTCTCAGGGCTGGCACCGAGATGTTCATAGGTAAGGCAATTTCTCCCTAAATACCAACTGATTCTACTGTGTCTTCAAAACCAAAATAACAGAATCAGAAATTTTATCTGGAAAACAATAACAGGGTCATATCCATGTGCCTTACTCAAATAAATAGGTCACATTGGCTGCCTCAGAAACTTTGTTGCCAGGGTAAACAAGAAGTTGGCATTGGGGAAAAGGACATTTCAGCAGGGGAGCTTTGACCAAAAGAGCATCCATTTCAAACTGAGCTATTTCAATTAGACTATCATCACATAGGATACTAGTTTAAGAACTCAGGTATGAAATACACAACCTTCCAGGCCTCAGCATGAAATCTCTGTGGGCTATTTCTGGTGAAACCTCAGGTACGAAAAGAAAAGCCAGGGTTCTGACTCTGTCTTGTACCAGATCAGGCCTTAAATTAAAAAATATCAGTGAGTAAATACATGGATAGCTATGAAATAGAAAAGCATAAAGTGAGGTAAACCATGAAAATGTATGTTAAAAATATTGTTACTGAACATTTTTAACATGTATACTTATATATCTGGCTTAAATGTAGAGGAACTCTTTTATATTGTTTTTTTAAACATTTATTTTCTCTTTTACTTATTTTTTTGGTTGAGATATACTTCTGTGGTATGCAGAACAGTGGCCACCCAAGATGTCTAAATGATAACCCCCAGAACCTCTCAGTATGCCATTTCACAAGGCAAGGGAGAATTAAGTTGGAAGATGGAATTAAATTTGTTAATTAGCTGCTTTTAACATCAGGAAATTACCATATTTTTCCCAAGTATAATGTGTACCTTTTTGCCCAGGTTTTTGTGAGAAAAATAAGGATGTGCTTTGTACATGGGTAGTACCTGAAATACCTTGTATCTGGTTTTGTGTTTTGTAATTATTTGTCACCTAAAATTTCTAGTACCATAACATGTTAAAAAATAAATGCTAAAATTCCTTTATGATACAAAAACAAGTACCTAAATATAAATAAATGAAAATTTGAATTAAAACAATTAAAACAAAAGATTTTTTCCTGAAAGTTTGGGCCACAAACATGAGTGTGCATTATACATGGCAAAATACGGTATCCAGGATATCCAGTTGGATCAATGTAGTTACAGGGACCCTTCAACGTGGAACAGGGAGGCAGAAGAGTGTCCTGAAAGGACACAGCCAGCTCCACACAGGGTGGGAAGCCTGTCTCTTCTACTTACTGACAGAATAGTGCCTCCAACGAGGGTAGCTTTGTCTAATCCTCCTTATGGTTCTGTAAGGGTTTTCTTCATCTCTGTTTATACTCTATTATTATTGACATACTGTTGGGTGGTACTTCTCCCTGGTGATTTATCTCTTTTATCATTATGAAATGTTCTTCTTTATATGTCACGATACTCCTTGGCTTTGATCTACTTTGTCTGATATTGAAGTAGCCACACCAGCTTCCTTAAACTGTTTGGGTCTTGCTTTCTCATCTAGTCTACCCCTCTATGACTTTTAATTTGAATGTTTACTCCTTTTATTTATTTAGCTTCTAAAAGTTTATTTTTTTCCATTACCATTTAGTTTCCTTATACTCTCCTTTGCCTCCCCATAATTACCACATTGTTGTCCATGTCCGTGAGTCCTTTTCCATTTTTGCTCAATCCCTCCACCTCGTAACCTCCTCTCCCCACCCTTAGCTATTATCCTGCTCTCTATGAACCTATCTCTATTTTGCTTGTTAGTTCAGTTTGTTAATTAGATTCCACATATGAGTGAAGTCATATGGTATTTGTCTTTCTCTGACTGGTTTGTTTCACTTAGTATAATGTTCTCCATGTCCATTCATGCTGTCACAAAGAGTGAAATTTTCTTCTTTTTTTTACAGCCAAGTATTATTCCATTGTGTAAATGTCCCGTAGTTGTTTTATATACTCATTTACTGATGGACACTTGGGCTGCTTCCAAATCTTGGCAATTATAAATAATGCCACAAAGAACATAGAAGTGTTTATGTTCTTTTGAATTAGTGTTTTGAGTTTCTTCAGATATATTCCCAAAAGTGGAATCACTGCATCAAAGGGCCAATCTATTTTTTTTAATTTTTTGAGATATCTCCATATTGCTTTCCACAGTGGATGCACCAGTCTGCATTCCCACCAACAGCGCAAAAGGATTCTCTTTCCTCCACATCCTTACCAGCACTTCTTGTTTGTTCACTTATTGATAATAGCTATTCTGACAGGTGTGAAATGGTATTTCATTGTATTTTTAATTTGCATTTCTCTAATGATTAATGATGTGGAGTATTTTTCATATGTCTATTGGTCATCTATATGTTCTCTTTGGAGAAGTGTCTATTTAAGTCCTTTGCCCATTTTTATTTTTTTATTTTTTTGGTGTTGAAGAAATGGAAGAAGATAAAAATAAATGGAAGCACATACCATGTTCATGGATAGGAAGAATTAACATCATTAAAATGCTCAAACTACCCAAAGAGATTTATAGATTCCATGCAATTCTTATTCAGATTCCAATGACATATTTCACAGAACTAGGACAAATATTTCAAAAATTTATATGGAACACAGAAGGCCCCACATAGCAACAGTGATCCTGAGAAAGAAGAACAAAGTGGGAGAAATCATGCTACCTAATATCAAACTATACTATAAAGCCATAGAAATCAAAACAGCATGGTGCTGGCATTAAAAAAAAAATAACAACACATAAATCAGTGGAATGGAGTAGAAAGCCCCAAAATAAACCCATACCTATAGAGTCAATTATTATTTGACAGACGAAGCAAACACATACAATGGTCTACAGTAATTATTCAATAAATGGGGTTGGGAAAATTGGACAGATACATGCAGAAAAATGATATTGGACCACCTTCTTCACTCTCTTATACCACACATAAAAGAATAAATTCAAAATAGTTTAAAGATTTAAATGTTAGACCTGAAACCATAAAAACAATAGAAGAAAACATAGGCAGCAAGGTCTTGGGCCTTGCTCATAGCAACATTTTATCTTATATATTTCTCAAGGAAAGGGAAAGAAAAATAAAAATAAACAAATGGGACTACATCAAACTGAAAATGTTTTGGACAGAAAAAGTAAACACCAACAAAATAAAAAGACAACCTGCAGAATAGGACAATATATTTACCAATACATTTGATAAGGGGTTTATATACAAAATTTATAAAGAACTTACAAAATTAACCCCCAAAAAAGAATGCTTACTCCTTTTATGTTAAATATAATTATTGATATGATTTAAGTCTACCTCCTTATTTGTTTTCTATTGCCCAATCTCCCTCACTTGTTTTTTTAAATCTTTTTCAATCAATAAAATATATTTTTAAATGTTTCTATTTTATTTATTTCTTCTTTTGGCTAATAAATCTCATCTCTTTCACTATAGATATCCCTAACTCATTAAAGTATATGTAGCATTAATACTATGCCATTGTAAACTTTACATTTGACACTTCACACTCCCCAATTCTTACTGCCCACATCCAAATTCAAACATAAAAATTTTTACTTTCCATTTCACACTGCTACATTCACATTTTACAATTCCGATTTCCACTCTCAAATTTCTCCTTCCTATTTCCTACATTACAAATGTAATAGACACATAGAATAATTTAATTCAACCGCCCCAGCTGTGATATGATTGACAGATCTTTTCTATATATGGGGTGGGACAAAAGTAGGTTTACAGTTGTTTATATGGAAAATAATGCATCAATAAACAATAACACAAGAATAAAATCTGTGTTTTTCATACTCACAACTAGAACCTTACTTTTTCCCACCCTGTACAATACAGAACTTTTTCATTTCAGTTATTTTATTTTTAATTTCTGAATTTCTACATGTTTTTTATAGTTTCCTTTTTTCTGATAAACAATAGCTATGTTTTTACTCATAACATGATATATATTTGCCTTTAAGTATATTTTTATTTTTATATGCTAAACCCAATTGCTTGAGTCTTTTGAGATCAATTTATACTGACTGATTTCTCTCTTGACTTTGGATAATATTTTACTGTTGCTTTGACTATGTAGTGATGCGGACACCGCCCACAGTGTCCACAGCGTTGAGGCTGAGACGAGATAAATTCACACAGGCTACCAAGTCCTGTGGAGGAAAAGGGAATGGCATGGCCACTCTCTCAAGAGGAGAGTGCCCCGACCCTTGCCTTGACAGGCTTTTAATGGCTTTCTCATAGCATATGTCAAAGAAGGTTTTCATTCATTATGCTTAGTTTTTCTTTAGGTAATTACTTTTTACACATAGCAATGGAAAGGATGTTACAGATTACTTCTTACAGATTAACAAGGAAAGAATGTTGCACATACAAGGGAACGATAAGAGTAATTGGTCTGGTTATACTTCAACCCTTGGGAGAATTAGCACAGACTTCAGGAAGTTACTTTAAAGATATGCAGCAAGCGTTTGCTGCCTCAACTCAGGGTGAGGGAGTTTTAGCAAGAGCAAGTCACAAAGCAGCCTAGGTATAATGCAGGCCTGATTTCCCATGAGAGAACCAATCCATGGGATTGGCATCATGCGTGTCACCACGCAAGTATGAGCTTTCCCGTAGGGTTGAGCTACAATTCCCATTCCATGTGGATAGGTTTCCTATAATATAACATTTTTTTATTAAATACTGAACATGCCAGGTGATATACAGGGTTGGACTAAGGTTTACAGTCATTTGTATGGAAAATAATACAGTTAATAGATACTAATAGAAAAATAAACTCTGTGTTTCATGTACTCACAAATATAACCCCACTTTTGCCCACCCCTGTATTTTAGGAGTTCTGCATTCTGATATCTTACACTGAGAAATGTTGAAATTTGTTCTGGCAGAAAGTTCAATAACTGCCTAATCACCTTGAACTTCTTGAACTCATGTAGTCCTCATTTAGTGCTTAGAGCAAATGTGTGGAAAGTTCAATGAGTTTCCTAAGGTCATTTAGCTCGGCTGTTCTCAACCTGCAAAAGTTATCTCCTCTGTAATTCTTATCAAAGCTCAGTTTTAAGCTTCCTAAGAGTAGTCATCATTCCTGTAGCATGGTATTTTTAGTATCTCAGGTAAATAGCCTGGGCATTGAAAGGTTTTCTTCATTCTGGTAGGCCAGTACTAAATGATTTCTCAGAAAGTTTGCACTCCAGTCTTATTTTTCTGCTCACTACTTCATAGCAGCTCATATACTGTGGACATCATATTGTCTTTCCCTGCACTTACACAAGTCTAACCCTTAACCAAGCACTTGCAGATGACTCCTCAACAGGCTTTTTGTTTCAGTCTACTTTCCTAAACGTCCTGTCTCCCAGATTCCAAATGCTTCAGCAGCCCACATTCCCATCTCAGCTCTTAGCTCAACAGAATGACAGCATTCTGCTTTGGGAAAATGTTCACAGGCTGGGGTGATCACTGGTGAGTTTGCGTTCTGTCAAGAATTGCCGTGTCTATTTTCCAGGACTAAAAACTTTGCCACATATATTCTGCTCGTTTATATAGGTGCTGCTGGAGAGAAGACTATCATTAACAGCAATTATTGTCATATCTGGAAACAGACGCCCCTTACTTTCTTCACCCACTCAGTATTTATTGCTAGAAGTAATGCTACACTTTTCAACATTTTTGGATGAATTTTGCCTATTTATTCCTGTATATTTGTGAAAGTTTGTTTCACAGTTTTTGGAGTCCTATTAGGTGCATCTACTTTTAGGATTATGTCTTTTTGTAAGTTTCATGCTTTTGTAACTCTGTAATATCCCTTTTATTTCTAGTGATGCTATTTGTCTTAAAGTGTATTTTTTCTGTCATGAATATAGCCACATTATAGTCTTTCTAATAGCCAGTGGCACCATTACATATTTTTTCTTATCCTCTTACTTTTAAATTATAAAAGTTTCTTTATATTTAAAATGCAACTGTTGAAGACATTATTAATTTGGGTATTTTAATCTATTACGATGATCTCTGTCTCTAATTTTGACTAGTTTATTACCTTTCATGTAATTATTGACACGACTAGATTTGCTTACAGTGCTGCTGTTCGCTTTCTACTTATTCTGTTGTTTCTCCCTCCTCCTACTTTTGGATTACTTGATTATTTTTATTACATTTTATTTTTTCTACTGGCACATAGTTATATGACTTCATTTCACTTTTTAACTGGCTGCTTTTCAAGTTAAAATTATGAAGTAGGACCCTGGCTGCTGTGCCTTAGTCGGTTGCAGGGTCAGTCGCTGGCGGAGGGTTACCGGTGGAGCACGCGCTAGGTTGCAGGTTTGATCGCAGGTTGGAGTGCCTGTGGTTCCTGGTCCAGGTGCCGCGATCCCCGTCCTGGTCCTGGTGTGTGTGGGAGGCAACCAATCAGTGCTTCTCTCTGGTGGGATGTTTCTCTCTCTCCCTCCCTCTTCCCTTCCTCTCTTTCGAAAAGGAGTGAAAAAGCATCTTCAGATAAGGCTAAAAATAAGTCATGAAGTAGGAAGGAGAAGACAGAGCTACAAAGAAAAGCACAATAATTTGTTACCTAGATCAAGTTTATTTCCAACTGTTATCTAAAAATAATTTCCAACAGAAATATTTTACTCTAACACTCTAGTAAAAACTATGGAATCCTGCAGTAATGATTGTAATAACAATATTTATTCAGTACCATTTAGAATTGAGCAATTGAAATTAATAAGATTTGTATTTGAATTATAAAACTTATACTAAATAGCTATGTACTCTTGGGTGAGTTTCTTAACTTCACTTAGTGTAGAGATCCTTGTCTACAAAATGAGAAGAATGGTATGTACTGCACTTATTTTCAATCCTTTTCTTTTCCTGCCTATTTTGGAATACCATTTTATCTATTGTGTCTATCGCTTTACTTATTATATGAGAAAGTTAAAACAGTATACTTCTGTTATCACTGTTATGTACATCACTGTTATACATACCATTCTGTAAATATTTATTACTGTTACGTACTTTTAAATTTATTATAAACCTCAAAGTAAATTTTTACCTTCCAGTAACTTAAATTTTCATTTAAAAAATTAAAGAAAAAAATGTTTACATATACCTGTTTATTATTTTTTGCCATTGTTCAGATATTCCTATTGATCAGATTTTTTTTATCTAGAATAATTCATTTTCTTTCATTCTGAAGGCCTTTCTTTAGTATATCCTGTCATACAGGCCTGCTGTCATCTGATCATTTTCCTGGTACTTAATTACATAATATATGTGAATGATTTTTTGCACATTATTAAAAATACATGTTTATGGTGATTCCAGAATAATTATGTGTAATACAAAATAGTATTTTTTACCTTTTTTAATCTTTAAAATATACTATAGAAAACTGGACAGTATAGAACATAAACTCTTTCTAAATACTCCAAGTTGTTCAGAATATTATGCCAACTTGATTTATTTAGCATGTACATATTTATGAAATCAGTCATTTCTTTGTGGCTCTAGGAATTAGCTTTCTATTGATTACGCCTAGTTACCTGCTATGCGCATGACAATATGAAAATGGGCACAAGTTGCTCCTATTGATTTACTGTCCAATAAATAGTTATTGTTCATTACTTATTGATTATATACTTCCACAATCATTTCACTTTTCTCCTCTTTGTGGTGACAGTGTCAGTTTTAGAACCTGAAAAATGTATGCATAAAAATTAGAAGTCAGAAAAAAAGAGTCAGTTTTACAGATAATATGCACTGTCAAATAACGTGTCCCTCCTCACTTGCCAATGTGCGTGTGACAAAAGGATACATTATTCTGATTATAATCATTAACTCTCATAACTATATTAAGCAGATCTCACTAAGAGACAGTGGAGGTGGTTTTGATTGATCATAGAAGGTATCAAATTGTCTAATGTCAGACACACTCCATTTCATTCCAAGATCTAAGACAAGGTGTCTTAGACGAAGAACATTCAGAGTCCAAATTTCCAGGTAGGAATGGGGCCAGGGAGTACCTTAGACAATTATTCATAATTTTTCATTTATCTTAGTGTCCCTAATTACAATTGGTAGAAATTTCTTCTGGCATTTGTTTTACTGAGAGAAAACAAGACAATTGAAAATAAAGAAACAAAATAGATGAAGACTGAACTGTTATCCCCACAAAGAGAGAGGCCGTGTCTTTCTCTCCGTAAGCATAAGCATGGCGCCGTAAGCATGGTTATTGACACAGTATCAAGAATTTTGAGGACATTCACTAAGTCAGTTTCTCCCTAATGTGTCCCAGAATAAAGAAGTTTAAAAAATATATATTTACATGTGTGTGAATAAAGTTTTTCATCTAATGCATGGGATAATTCTGTGTGTTCTGTCTTTAGGGATCACCTGGCAACAAATCCTAAAGGAAGAGAAAGATAGCCATCGCAGAAGGGGTTTCATAGGTGATTTTGTTTTTATTTTATTTTTCAGCATAACTAGAAAACATAAAAATAAGTTACAAGTATATCATTTTTTCACATGTGGAATTAGCAGTGAGACTTACTTTACTTGGATTTCTGTGGGCGCTGATAGCAGTGTACCCGCCTTTCTGTTGGGGGCGGTGACACCGAGATACGAAGTGTGTGCCGAAGTCAGAAGGCCTAGTTGGTGACGCGGTTTTGTTTTTATTTGTTTCTAAGTAGTTGTAATAATTAAAACTAACAAGTATCATGTTAATTACTAAAAAAAGGACACATAAAAGCATATGATGTTTGAAATGTGTTTACAAATTTATATTTACTCTCAACATATAAAATTACAGATACAATTGAAAAACCAGCAAGCAAATTTTAAAATCGTATTACACATCTGATTTTCACTATTGTCACATACAATTTTTCTCTTCCTATTAGTTGACTATATAAAAAATGTCCTACAATTAGATCATATTAGAATAGACCTCATTGTCAAAAACCATTCCTATCACAACTATGTCTAGAAATCAAGATGTCTCTTCTCCCATTTGACAGCTTCATAATGAGATAAGAAAGTTCCTTGGCAAGTGGAATGGGGAAACTGAGACAGATAGTTAAAGGGCTGAACAATTTACAGCGAGACGATAAATCATGAGATCTTGTCTCTCCCTCACCAAGGACACTTAGAAACAAATAGTTTACACTTTCCAGACCATGCGGGGACTGACTGACCTCAATCGCTGTCCTTTTTTGGTGACATTCTTTGAAGGTGAAACAAACTTCCCTGGAAAAGACCCTGACCCCCTCTATACACTCATTTTGAGGAAACAGTGTATCAAAGGACACACCTGGAAAGCTGATTAATATTCTATTAAGCTCCTCCCCTGAGAACTCCCCTAAAATTTCTGCCTTAAGAAAACAGATAAAAACCTTTAAGACAAATGACCCAGGGGTCTCTCTCCCTGGAGCATGCCTGTACCTTGCCCCCCTTCTTTCCTCAGGTGTGTATGTCTTTGTTTTCTTTCTCCCAAGCTGCAAGGGCCCCCAGGAGACTTGTGACCAGGAGAGTAGCAGGCAGGGGCAGCTCACCCTGGGCTAGCCTCCTGAACTGTCTCACAGAGCCCTTGTTTTGCCTCTGTAAGTTGTTTCCTGAGTCCACACAGCCCACGTGGCTCACTTGTTCTCACTCTGCCTTTCTTTCTAAAGGGCCAAGACGGCCACACCTAGATGCAATTCTTCCTCACATTTCCAAAGGGCCAAGCAACTCTGATCACCTCAGCTCACTCCTGTTGCTATGATCTTTCCTCTTTTATCTTAAGCCCTCACTTTATTTCAGTGTCCCCAGCTTTAATAAACATACTCTCAAAGTCACCTGGATTCATGTTGTGAAACCTTTACTGCACAAAGTCAAGAACCCACACCTTCCAGACGGTGCACAGGCAGATCTACCTCAGTCCTGGTCTCTTTCTGCTGACAATAAAAATCAATTTATTTCATAGATCTGTATAAAGTATATTATACCCTTTACCAAAATTATCTATTTCTATGCTTGATGTCCCTTGAGCTGCCTAGATCTCTGGTTTACTATTAATTTTAAAATATTTTAACCAGTATTATTTCTTCTGCTCTAAGCTCTCCTCCTTTTGGTATTTCAATTACATGTCTGTAACACCCTTTGAAGTTGTCCCACAGTTAATAAATATTCTGTTTTACTCATTTTTTTCTCATTCTTTATTCCAGTTTGGGAAGATTCTATTGGCATTTTCAAGTATATTTATTGATTCTTCCCTCAGTCCCCTCTAGTCTACTGATAAGCCTACCAAGGGCATTCTTCATTTCTGTTACAGTTTTTAACTTCTAACATTTTTTCTAATTTTTGAACATTTCTTTCTCTCTGTATACATTGCCCATCTGTCTTATATATTGCCTACTTTTACCAGTAGCACCAATAATTATAGTTATTTAAAAAATCTTGTGAAATAATTGCAAATCTGTGTCATATCTGAGTGTGGTTCTGATGCTTAATTTGTCTCTTTAGACTGTGTTTTTCCTTTCTTTTTAGCCTGTTATGCATTTTTTTTTGTTTAAAGCCAGACATGATGAATTACGTAATAGTAGCTGATCTAAATAGGCCTTTAGTATGAGGTTTTACGTTAATCTGGCTAGCACTTGCCTGTGTTCAATGTCTGCTATAGACGTAGGTGCCAGAAGCGTCACATTTTTAGTGCCCTTATATTCTACCTAACCCTGGGGTTTCCCTGAGAATTCCTCCTCAGATAGAGTCTGCACGCAGGTTTCAACTCTGTCAATTGTAATCTGCTATAATTACGAGAATCCCTGCTGGTATGGTGATAAAATGTGAGGGCATAAGCATTCTAGAAATGTATGGTTAAATCTCAGCTTTTTAGTGGGTTTGTATCCCTAAGCTTTGACCTCCACCAGTGTTTCTCCTACCTCAGGTGAGAGGAGAAGGTTATTCAGGCCTGAAGCAAAAAAAAAAAAAAAAGCAGCAGCTCTCCTCCCAGGTGAAATAAGCTCTGATAAAGTCTTTTATGCTGGGGTGTAAGCTTTGTTATAGAGAGTGTACTGCATGTGTTTAAAAATGGCTACTCCTCCCTTCCCCTGCCAAAGCCAAGGGGATGGGGGGTGGTCTTGGCTCTTCAGCAGTGTATCATGCAGGATTCCTAAAGGTTGTAAACCAACAAAGTTTAAGGCCATCTTCAAACTTCAGCCCCAGCAGTTTTTACTCTGAAGCTAGTCCACACTTAGCCTTCAGAAATTCATCAAAATTGCCATTTAAAAGCCCCTGCCAGTTTATGGGTCACCAGCCTCTGTTGCTGGGGAGCAGAGCTCAGCTGTGACTCTCTGGCCTGGTCTGTGTGAACTACAAGGCAGCAGTTTGTTCTGTACCTTAGTTCTCTGAGGAGCCCAAGCAAAGCTGTTGATTGTCAGTCTGCACGTTTTAATCTGGATGTTAGTACAGGAATGAACATGGCAGAATTAAAATGGGGAGTCCCCTAAAGTATTTATGCAATAAAAAAAATTGAGTAAAACATGTATACATATTAAAATGTATAGTAAACAAAAAGAAAACACAGAGAAGCAGACAAAAAGAAGGCAAATAAAATTAGTTTTTAAATTATAGTCTAGACACAGCAACAAAATTTGATAGCAAAATATATGGATGATTAAACAATGACAGCATAGGAGGGTAACAAATATGCAGGCATTGTTTGCTTTAAAATATCGCATATTTAAGAAAATCTCATATTGAAGCTGTTTTCTAACAAATATTGTAAGGAGAAATTAATGGCTTGCAGGATCCAAACAGAATGTACAATATTTACAAAGGTTCAGAAAGAAAAAAAAAAAATATAGAGAGATATGTAGTATAACACAAATGTGAAGAGGTAACATGGAAAAGGTCCTGGGCTTGAAATTACATAGGAGTTGACTCCAACTCAACCAATTAACTGGCTATCTGACCTTTCATATTTCTGAGTCATAGTTTTTGCATGTATAAAATCAGAGTAATACCTTGCCTCTCATTGTGTGGCTGTATAGGTAAAAAACAAAATTGGTTAAATAGTTTAATTAAATGAATGCAGCAAAGGTTCTTGTACATTTTAAATATTTTATAAATTTCTTTCCCCTGTCTTTTTACTGTTTTATGAGGATATTCTCATTTATTTTTCAAATATTTCTCATTGCATCCAGTACTAAACTGTAGTATTTTTTTTTCAACAAATGAATTTTGGGTTCTAGAATGAGTAGCAGATAAATATCTTTTGCTTGGAAATTTAGGAATTGATGTCATTCATATAGAACTAATTGAAAATGGAAGTTTGAAATGGGGTGCATTAAATAAAATTTAACCTTCTCTTAGAAAATCAAGATAATCAGTATCATTTATTAAACTGCATTGTGATGTGCTAACTGGATTTAATATTAATTCCTTCAATAATTATTATCACATGCAATGTGCTAGGCATTCATTACAAAGAATATGATTTTGAACAAAATAAATAGAGTCCTGTACTTTGAGTGTAAAGACTGTAATGGAAAATATAAGTGGCTACAAAATTTTATAATTTTCCAAAATGAATTTTTTTCTTGAGTCTTGCTTTTTCGCAACAGTCTGTCCATCTCACTGAGATGGTAAATGTGAAGTAGTAAAAGAATAATTTCATGGGATATAATAAGTTGTCAACTGTATTCATTCTTTCTCTTTTCTTTCATTAGAAAATTTCTGATTCATTTTACCAACTACTAAAAAGTAATGGCTCTAAAATGTTTGTTTTCTTACTATGAGGAAACCTGTGAAAGTTTTTCTTTCTTGATCCCTTTGTGTCCTGTGGGCATTTTCACTTGTTTTCAGATCAGTGCCTACACTGAAGTTTTAAAAATCTTCCCTCTACTTAGTAGCGCAATATTCCATCTGAAAAATGTGCTCTTATCTGCCCTTACTAACGAGTAATTACAATAAGCAAGAGATTACACTGTTGACAATATTAGTAGCATGCATTTTTATCATATTTTTGAATTCATTTTAAAATGAGATAAAAAGTTTGTTGGTTTAGAAATTAAGGAAATTACTTTCTATCCTTTGATGCTAAATTACTTTCCCAGATATAGTATATTATTTTTTGTCGATACTCTCCCACACAAATTATACATAACATGCAGCTTTTTTTGTATATTATAGTCAAAGTAAGTATAGTCTAAGTTCTAAAGTATAATCAGTATTTAAATAAGCCTTCATGGTGAATTTAGACCAAAACCAATGAAGAAAAAAAGTGTTTATGGAGCTGTTGATTTTCATTTAATGCGTAAGGAATTGAATGAAATAATAATGTCAAAGACTACACCTAATACAGTGATAAGTAAAGGGAATGCAAGTTTAGCACTTTAAAATGTGTTTTAAAGTCTCTACACCTATATTCTACTGATCTTTGCAAATTTGTTCCTAGGGAAAAGTAGTTGCATGTAGCAGGGGAAAAAGATGAGTAGTTTTTGCTATTCTTTTGCTGTTTAAATGTATCCATTTGGTTCAATTGAATATTTGTCTATTATTTCCCTTAATGGGAGAGAACTTTCAATCAGGAAATCACTAAGAATTTGTTTCAGACCTGAATGGCTGTGCTTTTAAGTAAGTATTTTAACTGAATGAAATAGAAGAAGCTAAAAGAGTGAACAGGAACACTACATTAATGGGAAACATCAAAAGGAAAGATAAGGAAGCCCACATTTGCAATAGGCAATGATATAAATTTTCCAAATTTCTGTTTCAAAGGATTGCCACACTGTCATCAAAGGCAGCTCAAAAATTACAGCTCATTAGCATCATTATTATCTCTATTATCACTGTAACCAAAGACACACACAACTTCACAGGGGCATGAGCAACAGGGAGGTAACACCACCTTTCAGGAGTGTATACTGGGAAGTTGAAAGCATAATGTTTAGTATTCTTTAGCCCTTGAGTATTCAAATGTGTCCTTCAAATGATGTTCGGTCTTTTTTGAAATATCACATTATAATTCAGAAACTGGAGGTCAATCAACTGCGGCCAGACTAGTGCTGCTGGTCACCACCCAATCAAAAAGCAGAGACAGGGATTCAATTCTATGTGCAGGTTTAATAATATCAGGTGCCAAAAAACTGAAAAGGTGGGGGATAAAAACCCTAACATCCACCATCCCCCAAGTTTGTCAGGGGCAAGTTTATATGAAGGAAGCATGGGAAGGAAATGTGGAATGGAGCGCAAAGGGGGTCCTAGTGATGTGCAGTCCTTGGAATTTGAGTCCTTGTGGGGGTCTTGATCTTGATTAATATCTTCATTACTGGTTTCTGGAACAGAATGGTCAGCATTCTGATAAGGATTTCAAAGCCAGTCAAGCAGTGGTTGGGGTGCCCCATCCCAGTGTTTCTGGGGTGGGATCGAACTGCATTCCTGGTGACCGGACATGGAGATTCTGTGTTGAATTAAAGGTCCCTTTATTTTTCCTGGTCAACCGTTAACTTCAACAAAACCTCAGCCAGGATATATGATTACACTTATACATTTGATTGATTGGTTACACATTCTACTAGTTAAGATTTAGAGATATTTACTATATACCAACTCTAAGAAAAGGCAATGTCCCCTATTAACCTAGTGAGGCCCCTGGGCAAACCATCTGGATCTCAGCATTTCCTTGAACAAAGAAATGGAAGATTAATTTTTAGAGTTCTAGTTGTTTATAATAAACTCAAAATAATTGTCATGATGAGATGGACAATAGTCCAAAATAAAAATACCTGCATATGTAGGCTACAAAGCCGTGTTCAAGAAAAACACCTAGGATGTTAATGGACACATAGATGGAGGAGAAGCAAAACTTTACCTTTACCTGTTTAGGTTTCAGCTGGGATTCTTTAACAAAAGGGTAGATTAAAAAGAGATTTCCAAACAGCTTATTCATGTGTGTAATGCACATCATCTGGGAGAAACTTAAGTAGAAAAAAGTAACTCAAGGGAGAGGATGCAAATAACTGTAACTGAACAACAATAAAGTAATTATTAAAAAAAAAAGTAACTCAAAGTGGCTGCTTAGAAGTGCAGTTTACATAGCATCGTCACCTAAGAGCAATATCCTTGCAGAGAAATGACGGATGAAGGAAAGCTGTTCTGGGCCCTCCAAGGGCAGCAGACTGTGGGGAGGCAGGCCTGGGGCAGGAAAGTAACAGAGGGCCACTTGTCTGCAGATCCCTCTGGTGCATCTCCAGCCCCATCAGAGCAGGAAAAGAAGAGTTTACATCCTGTCTGGACAAAACAAGGAGAGTTTTTTTTCTGGGTGTGCTACTTCTTAATTGCCTTCAAGTTCAAAACAATTTATATGTCAAAGAGACATATTTTGAGGTGACATAATCTGGCTTCCTTCATAGCTACAAAACAATGTTTGGGAAAAGTGCTGGGTGGTGTATCAGCTAAGTTATGTGGGAAAGCCTTTATAACAGGCACACATGCATAATCTATTATTTTCACTTTAAAACCTCCTAGGAATTAAAAATGGGAGTCTCTTTGTAGGTTCTTAAATTTGCCTGTGATAAAGGACCATGTGCCTTGTATATAAATTCCCTGGAAAACAATTTAAAATAATAGTAACCCACATTCACCAATGGTATATTAAAGTTATCTCAGGAGAATAAGAAATGTTAAGTCTTAAATTTGACTCTTACAGATATAAGACTTCATAGAAGGCTTTACATTTTTAATTTTAGGATTACAGCTCATTTATAAAGTGTTTATTTTTGTAAAGAAGAAAACTGACTTACATTACACAGACAGTTAACGGGAGAGGTAGACAGACATGAGATCCACATACTTGGATCAAAAAGATAATGTAAGAGTAGAAATAAGACGAATCCAGGTGATGCATATTTACAAATATTTTCAATTAATTACATGTAAATTACATCATTTATTTTTGAAAACTGGTAAAATACTTTGATAATTATTTTAGAACATTTTTCCTCTAAAGATTATTTTGGACTTTTTTCATATAATCTAATATTGATAAGATGAAGATTAATATTCAAACTAGACTTCTATTTATAACTTTATGCTAATTAAATAAAAACCCTAAAAATTATCCCTGATTCTGTGATGTGTATATGCTTTAAGTTATATAATTAAAATATTAGTCCTTATTCTATATGGTAGATTTGTAAATACAAGTCAAAAGAGTCAATAAAATCTTTAACACAGGCTATATAGCAAACATTTGGTTAAAATTTATGTATTTTTCATTAAAAATTGGGAAATTTTATTTAGATTTTTTCCACACAAAATTATCATATGTGGCTTCCTTTTGACAGAGTAGGAATTTTAAAGGTTATTTGTAATCCAAATTTGCACATTATTTGATGGTCTATCATCAGTTGCAGAAATCGTTTAAGACTTAATAACTTCAAAGTCAATAATGTCTACCTACAATTTTGACAAGTTTTCTTGAAGGAATCAATTTAGAACACAAACATATACAATAAAGAGAATATTGAAATGTAGGGACTTCTTATATTACATACTTATATTCTTGTACGCTAAATTAAGTAAAATACTGGGGGTCGGGGGGCAGAGGGATTGAGGTAGAAGGAAAAAGGACTCGTGGACATGGACAGCAGTGTGGGGGTTGCTGCAAGAAGGAGGGCATTAGAGGACTAAATGGTAATGGAAAAAATACGGTAAAAATATATACAAATAAAATAAAATGTTGGTGTAGAATGAAGCATGGTGACATTTAAAGTAATATTTTAACATGAATTGAATTACTGTAAAACACACGTTTTAATATTGAGACTGAGTTATATATTGTTCTATATATCACTTCATACTGTCATAAAAATAGTATCAGTAAGAAATAGGAGAATAACTACTGCTACTGACCACATACTTTTGGATTAGAAGAAAAGTTTAATGTTCACAGAACTTTAAAAAATAGTTTTTAATACAATTACAGACTTTTGATTTTAAAAAGTTTCCTTTTTGATAAATGTAGCTATAAAACAACATTTTCAATGGGAAATAAAGTATAAATATAATAGCAAAAAGAACCCATCAAGTGTTATGTTTATAAAATAAATGTATTTAGAAAAAAATGTACCATTCCAAATTACATTAGTATTGTTTTTTGTGTGCGTATTTTATAACTGGGATGTATATAACTCAGTACAAACCTGTATTCAAAGTGAATTAGCTATTAAATTATTTAACAGTGTTGCCCCTGGCTACTGTTCATGGAGAAACAGTAACATCGTTATAAAGAAAAACTCTCAGGGCTACACTATAGGGAACTGTTTTCAGCTTAGACTCAAAATAGGAAACACATTTTTCCTCAAGAAAGGAATTAAGACATTCGTGTCTCTTTAGATTGCAAAACAAGCTAAGAAAATTGCTAATCAATTTTAAAAAATGCTGACTAAACCAAAGAGAATACATTCTGGGAAAATCAGGCAGTAATAGGGCTGTGTCCTGGCTCACTCTCTGATTAGAATGTGGAGGGGATGCTGTGAGCGACTTTTCCCCTGACGTGCTCCCAAAACCACATGGCATGAGCCACGAATGGACAGAGGGCTGTAGCAGCACCCAGTTAGCATTTTGGAAAGCGTTAGAGGGAAATACAATGTTTCAGAACAATCAACTGCTGGACATATGGTATTAAAAAAAACCCATTTAAATGAGTACATTTCCGAACATCAAGAATTAGCTAAAGAGAAAAAGTCCAAAAGCCAAAAGCAAACCTCACAGGATACTTGAGATGGAAACAATTTGAGCACAAAAACATAAACAGTTTAGACTAGAATTAATTCATTATCCAGTTATGATCCAGAATCACAATAATAGAAGAGTGTCAGTCTCTTTAGAAGCTAGGTTCATGTTATACTTGAAATAGTATTAAAACTTTTCAATATCCAAGTCCATAAAGTGTGACTGCCAAAAAAATATTATGGGACAATGTTGTTTCACAAATTGAGCCTTGTACATGGTGGGCAAGAGGCAATAAAACATGTAAGAAGACCACTCCAGACTGGTAGGTGGCAGGTTAAATAAGCACTTACACAGGAAGTTTGTCTTGGGTAGCTGCTAGATGAGTAGATCTCCTCAGCTGCCCACCAGAAACTTAAAAGTTTATACAGTGGTCTGGCTCAGTCACATTCTCAGCCCAGACGGTCTCGACAACACTTCATTTTTTCAAGCCAATGTCCTTGGAATGGTTCTCAGTGCAGGAATGCTGGGTGGAACATGAATTCCAGGTCCAGCTCTTGAGTCAACTGGCCATCCTGTCCCCTCAATGACCTTCTTCAACAGAGAAGAACGAAATCCCCTGGTCGTTCTTCTAAACTCAGATGATACTAAAAATAGAGGTCCACATACCACACCACTTGGTCTCTGCTTACCCAAATTTAGCTGGCTCAGGGTGGGCGTAATCAATTGTGCCAATTCCAGCCTCTTTCCACATAACTTTAGTTTGAATGTCCAACTTGAAATGTGAATAATTCATTTTCTTATTTCTTATTTCAAATTACTGCAAAATAATTGAATAGCATCAACCTGGGTCAAGTGTTAACATGCATTCCTTTCTAATGGTTGTTTGTTTTTGTCAAAAGTTTCATTAGTTCATCTATAAAGAGAAAAAAATACTACATTTATATTCTATTAGTACATAAATTTCATGACATTTGTTGAAAACCTTGAAAGGGAAATATATCTATTTTTAGGTTAATCATCAAACATGAGAGCTGTGTTCTTTGAACACCATTTGTAGAAGAGTTCCCACTGACAGGCTCCCGTAACACTTGCTAAATGAAGAAGTCACTTTCAAAACTTACTAAGTTACTCTTTTTTTTAGTAAGGAAAGTCTGTAGGTATCTCATAAATGGTGTGAAGATTTTATCTAACACTGAATAAGCCCTCTCTCTGTGCATGTAATGAAGATAATGAGATGGCAACAGTGACGGAGAGAAAATTTTCACTATTACATATTGTGGGGTATAGAAAAAATTGGAAATGTGGCATGAACATAAGGAATTAAAATATTATCACTAAAGGAGGAAAAATGAGAAGGTGAGAAAAAAGAAATAATTTTTAAGTATTTTTACTGATTATGCTATTACAGTTTCCCCCCCTATATCCCCCCTCCACCCTGCCCACAACCCTCCAGCATCCCCCACCTTAGTTCATGTGCATGGGTTGTAAATATAAGTTCTTTGAGTTCTCTGTTTCCTATACCATTTTTATCTCTCCCCATCTATTTAATGCCTACTAATTATGCTTCTTATTCCCTGTACCTTTCCTCCCCCATTCCTCCCTCTCCCCTCCCCACTGAACTCCCTCTGCGTGATGTCCATTTCTCTGATTCTGTTCCTGTTTGGTTGTTTGCTTAGTTTTTGTTTTTGCTGTTTTTCTTTTCTTTTGGGTTCATTTGCTGATAGTTGTGAGTTTGTTGTCATTTTATTGTTCATGGTTTTGATCTTCTTTTTCTTAGGTAAGTCCCTTTAACATTTCATATAATAATGGCTTGGTGATGATGAACTCCTTTAACTTGACTTTATCTCGGAAACACTTTATCTGCCCTTGCATTCTGAATGAAAGCTTTTCTGGATAGAGTAATCTTGGATGTAGGTCTTTGCCTTTCATGACTTCAAATACTTCTTTCCAGTCCCTTCTTGCTTGTAAGGGTTTTTTTGTTGTTGTTGTTCTTTTTTTTTTTTTTTTTTTTGAAATCAGCTGATAGTCTTATGGGAACTCCTTTGTAGATAACTGTCTCCTTCCCTCTTGCTGCTTTTAGGATTTTCTCTTTGTCTTTAATCTTGAGTAACTTAATGATGATGTGCCTTGTTGTGTTCTTCTTTGGACCCAACATTTTTGGGACTCTCTGGGCTTCCTGGATCCTGGAAGTCTATTTCCTTTGCAAGATTAGGGAAATTCTCCTTTATTATTTGTTCAAATAAGTTTTCAGTTCCTTGCTGTTGTTCTTCTTCTGGCATCCCTATAATTTGAATATTGGAATGTTTCAGGTTGTCCCAGAAAATCCTTACCCTCTCTTCATTTTTTTGGATTCTTGTTTCTTTGTTCTGATCCAGTTGGATGTTTATTTCTTCTTTTTGTTCTAAATCGTTGCTTTGAATCCTGGTTTCCTTCTTGTCACCATTGGTTCCCTGAATATTTTGCTTTATTTCATTTTGAGTATCTTTCATTTGTTCTTTCATTTTTCAACCAAGCTCAATCAGTTCTGTGTGCATTTTGATTACCAGGACTTTAAATAATCCATCAGATAGGTTGGCAATCTCCTCATCACTTAGTTCTGAGGTTTTCCTGTGCTCTTTCATTTAGGCCATATTTCTTTGTCTTGGCACACCTGATAAGCTATAAGGGGAAGGGCCTTAGGTATTCACCTGGGCAAGGCAAACCCTCTTTGCTGCACTGCCTGTGGGGCCAGGGAGGGAACAATGCAGCTTTCCTGCTCGTCTCTAGTGCACTTTCCAACAGACTCTCATGTCAGACTGGAAGTATCTCCTACCGTGGCGACCTGAGCCTGAGCCCACAGTCAGCTCTGAGTCTCAGTTTTCCCATTAAAAAAAAAAGAAATAATTTTGAAACCTACAAATTGCAGAGTCAATATTTACGTATTGGAGTTGATTTACTATTCTGTAAATATTTTACTTATAAATGGGGCAAAAATAAATACTGAAATCAATATTTAAAGAAAAGAACCAATATGAAAAGTCACCTGAAAGGGACAAGGTTACCTTTGGAACAAGGATTAACCTGATGTTAGCTTATCTAGATTTTTGTTGAAATATATTCTTCCAAAATGAGTTTAGAATTCAGTAAAAGTACAGAAAAAAGAATCATTTATTCATGAATTCTTTTATTAAAAATGTATTGTGTGTCAGTCATTGTAGGTATCAAACAATATTCTTCTAACAAAAAGAAAGTACTGGGTGTTCAGATAGCTTATGACCAGAGAATTTACTTGTCTTTGAGTATAGCTTTACGGAGAAGTAATAATCAAAGTATGCACTAAAAGATGAATGGGAGTTAGCACAAAAAACAAGTGAAAATGGAAGTGTTCCGCTAAGAGTATTGTGCGTTCAAAGGCCAGAGGCAGGAAAGATATAAAAACATCCAAGGAATTGCAAAAATTATTGTATGACTGGAGAGAGTGATGGAATATGAGCCTAAAGAAATTTTAAAAATGACTATATTATTCCAGACCTTGCAGACCATGATAAGAGTTATTTTATTATATGATGAATAAAAATGGTTCAAAGACTTTACAGATGTAAATAAAGTTTTAGATAATATATATATATCAATGTTGATTAATATATCATTAAGATAAAATATTAATAACTGAGGTCAAGAAAATCCATCTATTTATATGTGACTAAATAGTGAAGTAGACATCTAAGGAAGAAGAAAATAATTAAATATGTATATTACTCATCTAATGTATGTCCCAGGGAGATAGATTCTAGTCAACCAATACTAGAAATTTCCATGTCCCCTAAACAACATCTTTGTTTTGTGTATGGCTTCCAAGAATTACAAAACAGTGTTTTTCTTCTCATTGGCCAGATCAAATTTCTTGATTTTCTTTCTTAAAAATTATCTTGACCTTTATAATGTGAATCTATTTTTTATATCTCTGCCATATCAGAAAAGATTTTGAGTTTTTCTTTGTGTTTCTTGTATTACAAAAATTCCATTGCTATAAGTATATATTTATATTTATATATGTTTATTGATATACATATTTACACCCATATATTTAATATAAATGCAGTTTTGCCCAAAAATATTTCTATGAGTATTTGAAGAGAACTGCACTATTATACTTTGGAAGCAACCAGTGATAGTATTAGGACAACATTAGATTGAAGTGGCTGAATATTTAAATTATTAAACTTCCCTCATGCTCATTTCATACTCAGCAAACAACTTTAGCTGTGATTTAGTTGTCCATTTACTTTGACTACAGGCAGAAAAAGTGATTTATTATTGACACACATGAGTGTTCAGGGCTGTGTTGCAGTTATCAGCAGCTTCCCCAGGACTGTACACGTGGTATGCTGCAGGGGGTGGGGGGTTCTAAAATGGATAGCTACACGTATCTGGCATCCATGCAGATTTAGGATCATCAAAGCCTAGTCAAATGCCAGCTGAGAGTTACTAACTCTATAACCTTGGATGAGTCACTAAACTCATCACTAAAGTGGAGAAAGAGCTACAAACCTCATAGGGTGTGGCCAGGATTACCCTGAGTATGGTTAGTGTTCTGCCTGGCATAGTATACATTTAATAAACTTTTTAGTTACTTTGACTTCTGGATATTTGTGTTTATTTTAGTCAGCTGTGCATTTTCTGTTCATTCCTGGGCCCTGATCAGGATAAACCTCTGGGCCTATACAAAATCCCTGGATCGTGGAGCCTGTCATCTCATTGGCTTCTCTGCAGTGAATCTTCCACAGCCTCAGTGCACCTTTGCTTAGAACACTTTCTTCCCATGGCTTATGTCCACAGACTTGCAAGGAAGGATGAAGACAAGTGTGTGCAGTAAAGGTCTTGTATGTTGAAGAGATTATCAATATTTAATGAGTATTCATGACCTGAAATTATTGGGTACGATGGAGAGGTATAACATATCTGTACTTATAGTGGGCACATAGTTCAGGATAGCCTTAATAGCATATTTTTTTTTCAAGTTCATGAGTGATGATTCACTAAAGTTACTGAATTTATATATATGTGTGTGTGTGTGTATAATATTATTGTTTTTGGAGGGTTAGGAAAGCACTGTCCACACAGTTAAATATATACTGTCGAAAATGTTAAATCCATCTAAACCAGTATTCTTCCTTGTAAACTTTCAAAATACACATGGCCAACAACTGCTTCTCCAGCTTCACTTTCCAAAAGCCTCTGTAATGCAGAAAGAAGGTCTATGGGAATCCTAAGTATAGAAAAGGGCAAGGAGAATATGCATTCTAGGAAACATTCAGTAAGACATTCATAGAGGCATTTTTTTCCAGTCTAGCAACATACTGATTTAAGTCATATAATTCTGAAAGCATTTAGTCACTTACTTTCTATATATGCATTTACTTAAAACGAGTTAGCTGGAAAGAAAATTGTATTGCTCTTCTGTATTATGAGTAATATGCTTGAAGGAAGGTTAGAAACAAAATTCTCAAATTCTAATAATATCCTTGTGAGCACTTCTATTCTAGCTAGTTGTCTTACAAATGATATATGAGATACACAGAAAACTTCAAGTGTTTTTCTAAACACATGCAACTAATTTGTGGAAAAACTCAGGTGATTTACTTTTATTTTTAAATGTTTCCATTTGAGTGTTTTCCTAAAGTATGAAATATATATATATATTTTCACATATATCTGTGTGTTTAATAAGTCCCAGATTTCTCCCATTCTCTTACAGAAAATATGTGATCATTTTGAATTATTTAAAAAGAGCAATTCAGCAATGAATATGCTATTTTTGGTACATTAAATCATCTAAAGATTTCTTCTAAAATAAGTTACTCTTTTTATTTAGAGGCAACATTTACTTCTCAACTTTCACAAGTTTTAATCTTCTTTTTTTCCTAGTAATATCTTGGTTAATGATATCCTTAATTAATTAGGTGCATTTTAGACAGACACATAAAGTTGATGCTTTCAAATTGTTCGATAGAGCAGTCTGGAAGTCAGAAAAAAGGATTTTTTAGTCTGGTTCCTGACACTTTTCCTTCTTTCTCTATTTCACTATGCTATTTAAAAGAACATTTTTAGTAATATATTTACATGATTGCTCATAAAAATGTAATTATATTCTTTGTCTTCTAGCTCCACATTTTCCTGTCCCATTAAAGTAAGTCATGGGCTTTATGCTTTCTTCTTCTTCTAAAACTACCATATCGCCATAAGCCAACTATGATAAGTGGGAAATTTATCTGACAAATACATGGTGAAATTTCTGCCCACCAAATGGCTTTCAAATCACAAAATAAAAAGGAGCCTTGGGAGATGAATCTACAGATTTTGGAATAGCTCTTTAAAAATTGCCGGAATAATCATCTGCATGGCCCAAAGCAAGATGTAAATTAAGAGGCAATACACTATGAGTGTAATGGAGCATGCAGTTATAAATTCATGGTTCCATTCATCTCATGTAAACAGCTCACACATTGCACCTCCCAGGAATAATTACACAGCACTAAAGTGTTCAAAATTATAAATATTAAGAGAAAAAATTTCTGTGCATTTCTTTTGGAATCAATCTGGCCAGATTAAGAAGGAATTGTCATATTGCCTTCTAATTGTAATTTTGTAGATTGCATATCAAAAGAATTGAAAAGCTTTGGGCAAAATCAGCAGGAGAGATGTGCCAGCTGTCAATGGAAAATAGATGTTTGCTAGCCCGTTGGCATGGCAGCAGAGTGTTGCATGACCAGGCAGGCCTTAGCATTCACGAAAGAACACAACATGAGGCTTTTAGTGTTCCAAGCACTAGAAGCTGGAGTCCTTAAATGGGTAACAATTGACCTCTCAAGAAAGAATACTATTAGCGGGAACCTGACTGAACAAAAAGTGTTTTGTACAAGAGGATGCTTTAAATTCCCCCAATACGTGCTATTAAAAGCAAGTTTTAAAAATTCAAATCAGTTTAGCCGTGTTACATGCGCAGACATTCATGTGGTATAGTTGGAAATTAAGAAAGAGAAAGAAGAAAGAAAGAAAGAAAGAAAGAAAGAAAGAAAGAAAGAAAGAAAGAAAGAAAGAACAATAATTGAGTCAGTATTGAGTAGAAACCCAGAGATACTTTACCCTGAAAAATGAAATAAGGCTTTAAAGGTTAGTTTTCAAAAATTTAAGGGATATATATGATATAAATAATAGAGTAGTATTAATTATATTTAAAGGGATAAATGATTTTCTATGTTGACTATATATTTTAGAAAAAAATATTTCATAAGAAGAGTTAACTCAGAGACCAAAAACACACATTTTGATGTCATCACTACAACCGAAGTGTTGAAAGTTGCAGGGACCAGGGATAAATGCCAAAACAATTAAAGATGACAGATATTTTTTAATTTTGGAAAGTGTTGGCTGGTAAGCCTAGTAGTAATAATAATAAAGGGAAAAAAACCTCTAGAATAGTACATTAAATTACCCTTTTGGGTAAACTTAGAAAAGGAATAAAATAGGATGGAATCATATTTGAAGTCTTGATTTCAAGACATATCAAAACCTTACTAATAGGCATGAAAAAGGGAGAGAGTAACAAAGGGGAGAAAATGGAGATGTCATCTGTCTGCTTCCTTGCACGATGCCAAAAACTAGAAAGTAGCAACCAGTCTCAAATCTTAAAAAATAAAGTATGTTACTAATTTCCAAGATGTCAAACATGGTGATTTGGTGATGCTTGCCTCACAATTCCAAAATTACTGTCCAGTTTGTAAGAGAACTACCATTAGAAAGCAAACTTTCAGGATATGGGGGTCAACCCTGGGCCAAACTGTCTGAGAATATGGTAGCAGGAGGCAAACCTTAGCCAAACTGGTTCAGAGAAGATTCACTTTTTGTGGAGGAAATAAAATGCTTGAGTAAATAGGAAGATATGAGGAAGGGATTTTAAAACACTGAAATAACATATTGAAATTATTTTTATCTTATTGGATTCAATTTGCTAATGTTTTCATGAGTATTTTTTCTGAAGAGAAATATTGGTCTGTAGTCTTTCTTTCCTGCAATGTCCTTAGTTTTGATAGAAGGATAATAATGGCTTCATAAAATGAGCTAAATAAAAATATTCCCTCTGCTTTTATTTTCTGAAAGAGATTTGAGAGAAATGTTTTAATTTCTTCCTTAAATATTTGGTAGAATACACATGTAAAACCATTTGGGCCTGGTACTTTCTTTTTTGGAAGGTTTTATTAATTACTAATTCAATATATTTAACAGACATAGGTTATTCAATTTATCTATTTCTCGGATGTGAGTTTTGTAGTATGTGTCTTTTAAGAAATTTTACCATTATATATAAGACATCAAGTTTGTAAGAATAGAGTTGTTAATTTCCTTGATTATCATTTTAATGGCTTTGAGATCAATATTAATGACCCCTCTTTCACTTCTGGTAATATGCGGCTGTTTTTTTTTCTTGGTTAGCCTGAGGAGAGGTTAATCAATTACACTGATATTTTAAAGAACAAGCTCTTGGTTTTATTGATTTTCTCTATTGTATTCCTGCTTTCAGTTTCCCTAATTTTTGATGCAACATTATTGTATATTTTCTGTAGCTTGCTTTATGCTTAAACTTTTTTTCTAACTTTTCTACATAAAATCTTAGATTATTGATGATTGATTTCAGATGGGAAAAGAAGATCTAAAAATCAACATGCACATTTATGGTATAAATTTAACTCAAAGCACTACTTTTATCAAATCCTAATCATTTTGATAAATTATATTTTAATATTTATTTAGTCCAAATATTTTAAAATTTCCACAGAGACTTTTTCTTATACCTTTGTGTTATGTAAAAGTATAATGTATAATCACTACTTGGAGGCCTTTCAGCTATATTCTATTGTATAATTTAGAGCACTAAATGTGTGTATCAGAAATCCTCAACAAGACATTGTTAAGTCAAATATAAAAAATATATATATAGCAATGGCAAGTAGAATTAGAGGTCTTGAAGTCTGGTACAACACTTAAAGCTCAGTTAATGTAAACTGCCACATTAGCAGGCGTGCAGAGAAACTGGATCACTAATTGTGGGTGGGGAAGCAAAATAGTATGACCACTTTGGAAGTCACTTTAGCATTTTCATTCAAAATTATTAACACACTCCAGTAATCATGTAAATAATTCAAATTAATTCAAAAAGCCAAAATCTAGAAGCAACCAATATGCCCTTCAGTTGGTGAATAGATTGAAAAAAAAAAAAGCAAAAACTATGGTACATTCATACAAAGGATACTATTCAGTGATAAAGTAAATGAACTATCAAATCATGAAAAGACATAGATGAACCTTAACTGGATATTTCTAAGTAAAATAAGTCAATCTTAAAAGACTACGTATTGCATAATTCACATTAAATAATACTCTGGAAATGCAAATTATACAGACAGTAAATATATCAGTGGCTTCCAGGGCTCCAGGGTTGGAGACAGGAAGTTGAGTAGTGAAGTACATGGGATTTTCCTAAGGCTGTGAAATTGTTATAATACTGTATAGATGGATGCATTCCAGTATCCATTGGTCTAAACACACAGCACCTTACAGCATAAAGAATAAATGTAATGCATGAAAGTCTTAGAAAATCACTAGGTGGTCTAGAAATTCCAGGACAGAATATAAATGTGAAAAAAAAATAATTTAAGTTCACTAATAGTGATGGGTAGAAACATTACTGACTTTGGAAATGAGTAGAAAATATAGGATCACAGAATAAAATCTATAGAACTAAAATAAATTATATGTAAGCATTACACTCTAGTTAATAAAGATCTTCCTCTGGGGAGATGGGTTTATAAGTCTGAAATCACAACTCATCTATATTTAAAGTGAAGAGTTAATTAAATGGATGACAGATGATGGGAACCAGTTTCTTACTGTTGAGTGGAAGGTCACAGGTAAGCCAGAGGAAACATTAGAATGATCCATCTACTAAGGGATTAGAGTTGGAGATACCATAGAAACGCAAGTTTAGTTTAATATAGATACAGAATATACATACAGAAATATGTATACATATGTGTATATACATAGGTCAGTATACACATATCTCCCTCTTCTCTCCACCGAGAGGAGCTAGATCCAATGATATTAGAACAGTAATAATCACACCTACTGACTATATATTGATTTCTGATATAATTCTCCAGTTAAAGGAACCAGGGTTCCTCGGAGGAATGGCTGATTCTAGGACTGGAGCAGGAAATATACAAATTAGCCTAGATCATATCGTGCTGCCAAAAGTAAAAACGTACTCATTTGAAAACAGTGATTCACATGAGCAAGCTCTGTCAGTTTAACAGAGGAGTAAACTGAAAGAGCTACCAATAGTCAAAGCTGCAACAATTTGAGAAATAGATACAGCATATTATTATATATAGCATATTATTAACATTTCATTAAAACATATAGAGTACTTATATTAAATAACTATCCATGAATTCATACTGATTAAGTACACTAATTAATTAGTGGGAGAAGAGATAATCATTATGTGCTGAATAAACAGGAATACTCTATGAAGTACTTGATCAGTACTTCTCAAACAGTAAACTCAATAAAAAGTATGGAAAGTCTGAAAAATGGTCATAGCCTAGTGGGGCCTAAAGAGACACAATGTCTAATGTAATTCAGGATCCTGGAGCAGCAAGTGGATACCCAATAGAAGCCAGCGGAATCTGAATAAATGCTGAAATTTAATTAACAATAATAATAATGCCAGAAGTATCATTAGTGGTTCCTTAATTATACAAATGATTCATTTTAATGTAAGACATCAATCACAGGGGAGGCTCACCAGTTTATAGAGGGTGGAGAAAAAGTAGATTTACAGTTGTAAGAACATGAAATAATTTATTATTATTTATTAATTATTGTATTATTTTCAATACAAACAACTGTAAACCTACTTTTGGCCCACCCTGTCCAGGCACTCTGTAATATCTTCACAATGTACCTGCAAATATAAACCTTTCAGATTTAAGGTTTATTTAAAATGTATGTTATAGTCTAAGAGAAGCTATGATAAACTAAGTACCTTTCAAATTAAAAATTAGAAATATATATAGTATATACTTTAAAGTGATCACCAACAATCTTTCTTTTGAAAAAAAGAAGACTGTCACTTAAATGCTTCAGTAAAGACAACCATTAACAAAATGAAAAGGCAACCTATAAAATGAGAACAAAAAAATACTTCCAAATTGTGTAATTATAAGGGTTAATATATGTAAATACATAAGGTAGTCATATGGCTCAAAACCAGATACACAAATAATTCAATTTAAAATTGGGTAGAGGAACTGAATGTTTCCAAAGAGGACATCCAAATGGCCAATAAGTATGTGAAAAGGTGCTCATTATAACTAATAATCAGTGAAATGCAAATTAAAATCACAATGAGGTATTCACACCTGTTAGAATGGCTATATCAAAAAAGACAGGGATACGTGTACTGAAGGTGTGGAGAAAAGGAAGCCTTTGTGCACTGTTGGAAATGTAAACCCCACTTCTGGGTATTTATCCAAAGGAAATAAAAATTAGATCTCAAAGAGATACCTGTATTCCCATGTGCACTGCAGCATTATTGATAATGGCCAGGTGGGAACAACCTAACGGGGTCCATCAATGGATGATTAAAGACAATGTCTTTAAAGACAATATATATATATATATAATGGCATATCATTCAGCCACGAGAAAGAAGAAAGCCCTGCCATTTGTGACAGCATAAATGTACCTTTAGCTCATTATGCGAAGTGGGGTAGGTAAGACAGAAACACAAATACTGTGTGATATCCCTTATACGTGGAATCTAAAAAAGTGAAACACATAGAAACAGAGACTAAAATGGTGGTTACCATGAGATACGGGAAAGGGGAAGGTGTTGGGCAAAGAGTTTAAACTTCCAGCTCTAAGATTAGTAACTCTGGAGAATCTTTTGTATAGCATAGTAATTATAGTTAATATACTTGAATATTGCTGAGAGAGTAGATCTTAAATGTTCTCACCACAGAAAATAAATGGTTATTATGTAAGGTGGTGCAAGTGTTAGGTGTTAAATTTATGATAGTAATAATGTTTTTAATATACTACTGTATCAAATCAAAACCTACACAATATTATATGACAGTTATATCTCAATAAAGCTGGGGGAGGAAGCTGAAAAAAGGATTACCAACCATTCTTTCTTTAAAAAAAAAGTTACTTGTATCTGGGTTTCAGTTATTCTATATTTCCTCAGAACATATCGCCTGCTTTCCTAATATTACTACCACATATTTGGGATGATTTAACCTAGTTCTGGAGCAACTTGAACCATCATAACTAAGAGTGAGGCAGTCCACATTACACAAACTACCTCTGGCCATAATATCTGTGAACTTAAATAGAAAAAAGTAATATGATTGCATGCTTCAACTCTTTCTCTCTTGACCTACTCTTGCTCCAAAAAGAAGGTATAATCCATAAATATCTTTTTGTTTTCTTCTTTTTTATGTTTCAATTGTAGTTGACATACCTTATTAGTTTGGGTTGTAAAACATAGTAATTAGATATTTGTATAACTTATAAAGTGATCAACCCAGTAAGTCTGGTACCCATCTGACATCATCTATATATATTATTTACTATATTCCCTATGCTGTGCTAAATATTTCCATGATTATTTTTATTTAAATAATTTTTAATTTTACAGATAGAGTTGATGTACAATGTTATATTAATTATCTTTATTTCTTTTTTTAATATATTTTTATTGTTGTTCAAATACAGTTGTTTCCATTTTTTCCCCACCATTTTCCCCCACCCTACCCACCCTCACCTCTCACCCTCAGCCCTACCCCTCTTTGGCTTTGTCCATGGGTCCTTTATACATGTTCCTTAGTGACCCTTCCCCTGGTATCCCCCTCCCTGTTCCCCTCTGGCTACTGTCAGTTTGTTCTTTATTTCACTGTCTGTGGTTGTACTTTGCTTGTTTGTTTGTTTTGTTGATTAGATTCCACTTATAGGTGAGATCATATAATATTTGTCTTTCACCTTCTGACTAATGTCACTTAGTGTAGTGTTCTCCAGTTCCATCCATGCTGTCTCAAAGAGTAGGAGCTCCTTCTTTCTTTCTCCTGCATAGTATTGCATTGTGTAAATGTACCACAGTTTTTTGATCCGCTCATTTACTGATCGACACTTAGGTTGTTCCCAGCACTTGGCTATTGTAAATTGTGCTGCTATGAACATTAGGGTGCACAGATTCTTTTGAATTGGTGTTTCAGGGTTCCTACGGTTTAATTTTTATTTCTAATAAGCATTATCTTTCAAAAAATATAAAGCAAAATATCTCTTATACATAGTTTATAAAATGCAGGAAAAAAAATGAACTTTTCAATTGCTGATAATTCCAACATCAAAAATTCATTTCCTCATTTCAAAGTCTTACTTTCCAAATCTGTATTACTACTTAGCCCCTGTTTCAAAGAGCATGCCTTAAATTATTCAAACATAAAAATTCAAAGATTTTTAGGAATAAAATGTATAACTATATATGTATATATGTGTATGACATGCTGAAAATGCACATCCAGGCAGATGAATAGTTCCTCAGGAGTGTGCAATTTACCAAATGAGACAAGGTGACTATCACATTTACCTTGGCTGCCCTGAACTCATATCACAATTTACCTACAAAGTTTTATTTTCTTTTAGTGACACATGACATAACTTCAAAATGAAGCCATCATATTTGCATTTTGCATTAATGAATTTTCCACTGAAGCCTTCCAACTCTGAGTAATATAATGTGGTCTATCCTCTGACAAACTAGTTCACTTTTCTTACCCCATTCATTCAATCCCCTAGGCTGCAATTCTTGTTATAATAAAGCATCACTACACAAAATGCCAGAAAAGACAGATATTCAAATCTTACCTTGGATATTCAGCCTTAAAAGAGCATCATTTTCACTATTTTAAAAATTCTAGATGCTGCTTTATCTAACTGGTATAATCACAGAGATTCAGAAATTCATATCAATGTGCTATCAGAGAAAATTTCCTTTGAGAAGGATTTCCTCTCCTAGCTGGAGAGGTATAGGTTCTGTTTATTGAAAAAAAGCAGTGCAATTTCCCACCTACAAATAATTTTTTTCTTATTTGAGCATTCAAACTAGACATAAAATTTTAAATATAGAGTTATCTGAACAAGCAAAAAATAGTCTCTTGATATTTTTAATGTGTGTGTGCATTTTGAGTTGTTTTCATAAATTTTGTTTTTATAAATAATCTGTCAAGTATAAACTATGAAAAGTAAAACTGAAAATTAGAGAAAATTATAGCTTTTAGCTGAATTAAAATGTTAACTATGAGCAATACATGTATGTTTATATAAATGTGTTTATATTAATGTATATTAGTATTATACGATATGCATGTATTGTTTTATAATTTTAATACTTTACTTATTACTCTGTTATGCACCTTTCATTTTCATATTAGTTCCTAGTGTAGCTATATAGTCTCTGCCTTTTTTAAGCAATTTTTTGTCATTGGACATTGAGATTGTTTTCATTTGTCTCTACCACAAATAGAATTGCACTGAACAACCTCAGAAATAAATCTATTTATGGATATCTTATTAGTTTGTAAAGATAAATTACTTGAAGGATATTACAGAGACCAAATAATTCACTATATTTAAGGGACATTTTTGTGAGACCATTTATAATAATTTATATTTATATCCATATATGTGTATATACATATCTATACATATGAATATATATATTTATGTCCACATATATATATATATATTCTAATAATGTGAACTTAAATAGCATGCATGTATATAGGTTTACATACATGCAGATATTTGTGTGTGCATGTATATATCTATATAGGCATTTATATAAATATATGTGTATGTGTATTTTGTCTACCTGTGCATGACATATACACACATTAATACAATTTAAATTCATCTTCGTAGTGTATAAGAGTGCCCATTCATTTGTACATCAACAATCTTGGTTATTAACTTTTTGTTTATTTTTTATTAATAACAGTATTATAAATGGCATTTTATTTTTATGTTTTTATTTATTTGGGGGTTTACCATATTCAACATTTTCCAAATTTATCTTGATAAGTCATATTTTGAAGGGTAATATCTATTCATGTTTGATGCCATTTTCTCTTTTGAGAAGCTTTGATTCAGTTGTTTCTAAAAATTAATTCTTATAGAAGAAAAAAAATCTGTTCTTATAATTAGAAAATAACTCAATTCTAATAAAATAAAATGCAGTTTTGGCTAGCATGGTTTTAGTTTGTCCTCTGTTTAAAAGAGGTCACCCAAACTATTAACTTAGAAAATAAACACTCAACAGAAAACAAATAACAGATCCAAGAAAGAGTCGCTTGTTACCATGAAAACTTTTACAATTGAAATAAACTCTAAGGGCACAAATACTTTATTAATTGTACCAAAACTGAAGCTGCAGAGCCATGAAAAAACAAAACAAAATAGTGTTTTGATGGGTTTGCAATAGTATGTTCAACTAATGCATAATGAAATCAATACAGTGAAGAAATTGATATACTAGAGGCCTTTGAAAGTCACTTTGAAAGAACATTTAACAGGATAATTTGCCAAATCCCAATAAGAATAATGGAATGCATTTAAAAAGTGTTCAATGAAGAGTAACTAAGAAGTAAACACAAGGCTGCCAAGTAAGTCAAATGATTACCTGGTATGGAAAGAAAACATTGGCAATAGAGAAAAAGTCTGTAAATAACATATTATGTTAGTTTTACAGAAGACATTTTTCTTCAACCCATTTTTGAGTATTTGCATTTATTTGAAATAAGTTTTAATATGGTAAGAATATTATCATGTTCAACATATTTTATTTTGTTAAGTCATGATTGCTGCATGCTAAATTAAATTAACAATTTGAACCCTCGTATGAATCAGGGTTTAAGACATATTTTTACACACGTATTTTAAGTCCTCTATAACAGAATAAGATGTCCCCAAAGCCTCCCTAACACCAAAGCTGCAGAACCAAAACTGTAAAACCATAAGCCTAGAGAATAATCCACATAAACTAAAAATCAACAAACACACACACAAAAGGAGTTACTTTACAGTGGCTGAACCAAACTTTTTTCTAAGATAGTAAGGGTTATTATACTTCACTAGGAGGCTTAGAGTAGTTTATAATAAGTAACCCACTTACCTTTCTGAATTTTTATTCAGGAGACACAAAGGCCCACACCAACCTCCTTTTCTCCTGCAATTCAGAATGAAACCCTGCCTGCACACCTTCCCCTATAGATAACCAGCAGGGAATTTAAAAAGAAAAGGCACACGCTGAGGAAGGACAGCTTTCCAGGTGTTTTCATTCTCTAGTGATCACCAGTGCAGTCAAGGGAAGATTTCGTGAAAGAAAGATGAAGTAAAGCATTTTTCTGGGAAGTAAGACCAGCTTTAGGAAACTCCCTTGTAAGATTATGTTTAGAAAAGACGTAAATAATGTTCTAGATTATACCTGAATTGCCTATCTTTGCCTAGGAAATACTAATACTAAAACTAATGGTATTTAATGAAGAGTCAAAGTATTTCTACCTGTGTGAGAGGTGATACTATGTAAGGACTGTGAAAAGTCAGCAGGCAGATTGGTGAACAAAGCCAAAATTTGCACAAAAAAAAAAAAGAACAATGGCAATGAGTTCCTGGTTTGTGTTTGGCTAAAGCAACAAAATGCCCAGCACATGTTGTTAGCAAGGCTTTGGAGAGGAATCCATCTTTTTTATCAGAGAAAATATATATTTTAAAAGGTGTTGCCAGTCTTAGTGTTTGGGGAGTGAGGAATATTTCCCTACTTTTCTCCTTTTTCTTTCCTGGCCTTATCCTGAGTCAAACCTCATATGTGGAACTACACTAATGCTGTGCAGTGGAGGGAACATAAGTACCCAAAACTTTCAGAACAACCTCTGAATAGAGGACATAGGAAAAGGCTCCCTATTGTTAAAGGTAACTACAAAATGGAGACTGGACTTGACAATTCCCTGAGCAGACAAAACCATTTATGCCATGTAAGCCAGCTAAATGTAGCCTATTTTATGAACATAAGCAAAATTCTACTTAGGTTATTTCTTGTAAATCCCTCTGATCATCACAAAAGAAACTTAAATCATCTCCCTAAAAATGGTATGATATAGTCACTTTTAACAAACCCCTTGCCATCTAAAGTCCTCATTGTAATAACCAGTCGTTGTAAAGGGTAGCAGCTTCCTTAGTTTTTCTTTAAAAGCCATGCTGTAACTTCATGGCCCCGGGTTTCATATCAACCTTTGATTTTGAAAGCTCCCACTATGCAAATTGTTCTTGTATGCACAATAAACTCTTACTAAATATTATTTACCAATTTGCTGATTTTAATTTTCTTATTTATGAACGTTTGACAGTTCTAGCAACAGAAATGTGTTCCGACAAAGGTCCCAAGGACTCTAAGACCACTGAGCAACCAGAAGCTAGTACCACACAACCCAAGGAGTTCACTGTTTTCTCTATAACTCTGGAGTTTGAGGATAAATATCTCTTTTTGTTTTGAGCTATCTGACTTTTAATATTAATTTATTTAGGCTTATTCGATCTTTTAAATTGCATGGCAGATATTATCAAATAAAAATTAATACTGATGCTCAACATCACTAATCATCACAGAAATGTAAATTAAAACAATTAAAAAAAGAATCTGCCTCCGTAAGACCTTGAAAAAAAAATAAAATAAAAATAAATAAAACCACCATGAGATATCATCTCATACCTGTCAGAATGGCTATCATCAATAAATCAACAAACAACAAGTGCTGGTGAGGATTTGGAGAAAGGGGAACCCTGGTGCATTATTGGTGGGAATGCGGACTGGTGCAGCCATTGTGGGAAGCAGTATGCAGTTTTCTCAAAAAATTCAAAGTGGTACTGTCTTGTGATCCAGCAATTCTACTTCTGAGAATATAGAAACCTAAAGCACTGTTTCAAAAGAATATATGCAGCACTATTTACAATAGCCAAGATCTGGAAGAAGCCCAAGTACCCATCAGTAGATAAATGGATAAAAAAAAGCTATGGTACACTTATACAATGGAATACTACTTGGCCATAAAAAAGGAGTTCTTAACTTTAGTGATACCATGAATGGACCTAGAGAGTATCATGCTTAGTCAAATAAGCCAGTCAGGGAAAGACAAATATGATATGCTCTCACGTATATGTGGCATCTGATGAACAAAATAAACTAATAACAAAACAGAAACAGACTCATAGATGCAGAGAACAGAATGACAGGTATCAGAGGAGAGGGGTGTTGGGGGACTGGGTGAAAAGGTGAAGAGATTAAGCAAACAAACTAACTAACTAAAAAACAAACCTCATAGACACAGACAAAAGTATGGTGATTATCAGAGGAAAAGGGGTGTTGGGGAGGGTTAAAGGGGGATAAAAAGATTTGCCTTTCAGTGGTCAGCACACAATACAATACACAGGTTATGTATTATAGAATTGTACATTTCCAACCTATATAATTTTATTTACCAATGTCACCCCAATAAATTCAATTAAAATTTTAAAAAAAATTAATGCTTAACCTTTTTAGATTGAATTTACATTGGTATATATTATTAATATAAGTATTCTTGATATTTCTATAATTCTGATATGTCCTGGTACAATAGCAATTGTAATTCCAGATATTATTGTTATAATGTTGTATATCACAAAAAATACAATATGCTTCCCAATTGCATCATATTCTTGGTTAGCTCTCAATATATCTTTAACCATGGCTATTTTTAAGTTTTGTTTGTTTGTTTTGTCACTTAAAGATAGTTGACAGCTACTGGTGGAGGTTAGGGGTGGAGGGCCCAAGGAAAAAGGAAAAAGGACTCATGGACGTGGACAGCAGTGTGGTGATTGTGGCAGTGGGTGTAAGAAGACTAACTAGTAATGGAAAAAATACAAAAAAAGATTAAATTTAAAAAGACAGTTATTGTTTGATTCTTCCTTGAAATCATTTACAATAAACTGCAAGTAAAATTTTTTCATCATCAAAGAGAATCATGGAAAATACCCAAACAGGTACTCTAGAATACAGGTTTCTGTTAGCTTTAAAATCCTAACATTGAGTGGATAGGAATTTCTAAAACTCTAATGAAAAACTGATTGATTCAGAAAGCTACAACCCAGGATGAAGCAAAACAAGAATTAATTACAGGAGGCTAAATAATCTGGTGTTGAACATTATACTTTTTATGACTTGTTCTGTTGTCAATTTTTGACAGCTTCTACCCTTTCTATTTCATTGTTTATTTACTTTAATTTTATCTTCATTAACTTTTTTTATACATAATGATTTTATTTAAAATACAGTTAAGATACTTTAAAACCATTTGATCATTCCAGGTGTTGTTTTGTGCTTTGTTAGGAAAGGTCAGGGCAGACTGTATTCTGCCCTGCTAAGACAATACCCTCTGAAGTGCTCTACCAAGTGCTCCAATGAATTGTTAAATTTTCCATTCTGGCTGGTAGATATCTGAACAGTTCTTGGTCTTCTCAGAGACTTGATTGTCACATAAAGATTTGAGGAACACCTTCTGATTATCTCTAGGGTTCTCTCTCTGTATAGCTCTCTCCTTTCTGATATTTTGCCCTGTGACATTAAGATATTTTGGCCTGTCTTGGCATCCATCTCTATTTTTTCAAAACAAGAAGTCCAGGAGCCTCTGTGGGTTCACTCTCCCTGCTCTGTGCCTTGAGTTCTCAAGACGGGGAAGTCTGGAAATTTTAGGGCTCACCTCCTTTGTTTACCCTCTCTCAAGAATCATCATTTTACCATCAGCTGTGTAATTGCTTGATACCATTGTATCTATACATCTCACCTGTTTTTTTGTTTGTTTGTTTGTTTTTGGTTGCTGTTGTTTTCTCAAAAGTGAGTGTAAATTTCATTCCTGTTACTCCATCTTGGCTGGAAACGTTGATCATTTATACTTTTATTTTATTATTTTTTTATTGCTGACACTATCATAGATACCCCCACTCCCCCGCCTTTGCCCATCTCTACCCAGTTCCTCCTACCTGGACTTCACCACACTGTTGTCTGTGTCCATGGGCTATGCATATATGTTCTTTGGCTAATCTCTTCATTTTCTGTGGTCCAGTTCCCCCACCCCACCACTCCACACTGAGATCTGTCCATCTCTTCCATGTATTCAATTTTGTTCATCAGTTTATTTTGTTCATTAGATTCCACATATAAGTGAGATCATATGATATTTCCCTTTCTCTGACTGGCTTATTTCACTTAACATAATAATGTCTAGGTCCACCCATGTTGCTGCAAGGGATGAGTTCCTTCTTTTTTATAGCCATGTAGTGTTTCATTGTGTAAATGTATCACAGCTTTTTTAATCCACTCATCTGCTAATATGTCCTTGGGCTGTTTCCAGATCTCAGCTATCGTAGATAATGCTGTTATGAACATAAGGGTGTGCGTGTTCTTTCTGATTTTTGTTTTAGGATTCTTAGAATATATTCCCAGAAGTAGGATAGCTGGCTCAAAAGGAATTTCCGTTTTTAATTTTGAGGAAACTCCATACTGTTGATCATTTATTTTTATATGTATCAGGAACCTGGTTATAAAAAAGGTAATTAAAAATATTTAGGTATAAATATATCAGTAAGGATAATATCATATTTGGGAATATATCCATTTATATACACTTAAAAATTGAAAGATATATTTATAACTATAATATTAGTTTTGGCCAAGGCTTGATAACAATTGATGCTACATTCAATTGATGCTAGAGAGAAATTCATTGATTTATGTTGAGCTGTGAGCTCTTCTACCACTTTAAAGAGCATAGTGGTTTGGTGTTCCTAATCTTCTTCATAATTAAACTAAGTGATACTTGAATGGAATAACTTAGAGAACTTGAGATTTGGAAATAGGCCTGTGTCTATACTCACTTTTCAGATCTAAAATCAAGAAAGTCACACGCCAAGTTGGGAAGGGATGAACCAAACTTGGATGGCTGGGTTTACCAGCCTGCCCCCTCAGATTGCATTGAGGCAAACAGCATGTTTCTGCTGCCTATGAACCTGAAAGAGTCCTGAGTGGTGAAGAATCAACAGGGAGTCACCTAAGATTTTAAGAGCAAAGTAAACAAGCCACACCTAACAGCAGCTAGAGGTATTATTAGATACACAGGGACCAATACATTAAGTAGCAATGAGCCAGGGAGAAGCCATAAGGAATTGAAGGTGAGAGGTTTCCATTTTGATATATGATTTTCCAAGGAACACATGATAACTGTCACGTAAGAGCATGAGGTTTACTTAGTTCCCAAGGATGATGCTCTCACACTATTTGCTAAAGAAGCACTTTTCTGCCTACTTTCCTCTTCACTGTCCTTGTGCTCTGACTCTAGAGAGGTTAGAATCGAATTGGATGGAGGAGAAACAGAAAAGCAAGAATGTAAAGGAAGAGAAACATATAACTCCCCTTCCTTGAATATGGGCTTTATACTTTACTCACATGTGAGTTAATAATAGTTTAGGGAAAGTAAAGAAGAAACCATGACATAAAACCACTCAAAGAGTTTACTAGTATGTTGGGCTAGACATTTTAATTCCTGATTAAAGGAGTCTGAGTTCTTTTAGAATCATCCATAGTGTAAGGTACCTGACGGTGTTCTCTTCCTGGTGCAAGGGAGGAATAACTCACCATGCTGAATTTAAAAACAAACAAACAAAAAACACTTTAGGATTACATGCCATCAGATATCCTTGTTTGGTGAAATAGTTTAGTCATTTACACTCATACCAACACCCATTTACACATATATATATATACAGAGACAGGGAGATGCAGGGAGACATGGTGTTTAGTTTCATAAATATGGGACAATATTGCATATAATATTGTCTGCTTGACTAACTAAATATTATACTGCTCATTAATAGCAATGCCAATTGATACAGCATGATTTTCACATCTTTCCTATTGTTTTATAGCTAGGCTTATTTTTATATCTTTTCCCCCAAATACTTTTTCTTATCTAGGTTCCCTCCAATTACATCTGTGAGGGTGAGAGGTGTTTTCCCCAGTGGAAAAACAGGGAGAAACCAGTAGCAAGTGGTGACTATGGCCCAGGCTATGGCAGGGTTTCAGGACTGCACTTAAGAAGCCAAACTGCTACCAGGTACTATCTGGTGTATAGCAACTAGCAGCTCATGCAAGAGAGTTAATTATTCAACAATGTCAGCAGAGGCTATTTTGCAACAAGGTTTAATGTGGATAATTAATGACCCTTAGCATCCCAAAGCTGTAGGACTAAATATGTAGATCAGGGGAAGATCACACAAATGTCGCAGACATTTAATCAATTTCTGTGCCTTTTTCTTGACTGGTCCTGTGACTACATCTACTAATGAGTTCTAAATGCCACAGGCCCATTTCCAGCTTCCAATCCAATCATCAGAGGGTAGATAGAATCTCAGAAGGGCTTGTGAAGCCTGCCATGTAACCCCATTTTAGCTAACACGTCCCAGTGATACTGAGCCTCAACATTTCATCTGAGGCTCTGATACTCTGCCAAATTCTTACCAGATTTATCCTGTAAACAACAATTTATTGAATGTTATCATGTTCTAGGTATTGTGTGATTTACTGGAAATACAAAGCAAATGTGGCAAAAAAAAACAAAAACAAAAAACTAACCTTTAATTATTTTGAAGGTCAATCCAATGTTTAACCTTTTCTGTGCAAGCGGATAAGCCCTTTTGATGTTTACTTCTAGAAAGATTAGAAACCCAATCTCAAAGAAGTCTTGCAAGTAATGATGTCATTATCTCCAGTTGGAAAGTTCAAAAGTAGGGCAAAATTCAGGATCTGTTGGTTGATTCAATTGCTTTAGATGCCATCAAAGGTTCAAGTTTTTCCTACTTCCCCAATTTTTTAAATTATAGAAATCCCAGTGAACTTGTATTGCAGTAACAGGCAGAAAAGTTTTCTCACCAAAATAGTCCTTTATTTAGTCTCGATTTTTAGATAATCACGTTCAGACAAAACTAACCCCATTCATTTGCAAACTCGCCAAAGGCCACAGGAAATGGTGAGCACATGCCAGCATTCTATGATGTCCTATCATTTGCAAAAATACTGTAGTCTGGATCAGCTCTTGGCCTCGAAAAAAATGGTAACATGCAGTGCCCTAACCTGCTTCACAACCAAGTTTTCAGGAAGGAACTGTGAGGTCCTCATTGTCTATTGTTCTACTTTTTCCTCAAAAATATTGTAATTTCATATTTTAAAATCATTTGCTTTCAGGGTCCCCAAAACAGCACTTTATTTTAAATCAACTGAGATATAATCTGTTTTCATTAACTCCAGCTCCTAAGCAATAGAGACTGAATTACACATATGATAGGAGGTTCAGATATAGGACAAATTTTAGGGTCACTTAAGTCAGTGGTTCAATTATGTCTTCAGGGACCTACTTTTCTAGTATCTCATTGGAGTTCCACGTATACTCTTCGTTTATCCTAAGTTTGGTTGTCCTTATGGTCATAACATAGCTGCCACCAGGAACTGGGACATTATGTTTCCTTGCATGCAGCCAGAGAATGAAACTTAACTTTCCCATGAGTCCCAATCAAGCGTATTTCTTTGGGATAAAATAAGTAATGGTAAATTAAAAAGGATATTCAATCTTATTGTTAGAAATTAACAATAATCAAAATTAACTCCAAAATAATTGTGTGTTTACGGTGTAATGAGAAAACTTTTGGTAAGGGAGTACAAGTATTTATGCAATGAATTAATGTTTGGGTTTCAATAATACCCAGTCTTCTCTGCCTAAACACAAAATCATCTGAGATATAGACGCATGATTCGGAATTACAGTGTTCAAAATCTCAGGTTTTTTGCTGCTAATACTGTAACAGAGAAATTTGTTTGGTCAAATGGCATTTCTCTACATTGCTAATAACTTGATTCCTATAACTTAGATCTGGGGCAATTCACAAAAGGTTGAGTTTGTGTCTGAAATAGATTCATCTGTAAGTAGGAATATCTGCCTCTAGCCCGCTTGGGCCCTCCACACTGTGTAACATTAGGCTTTGCCTGCTGATTTGTCTCTAGGAAGCAGAAGACAGCATGCGACTCTTGTGTGCATGCTTAATGGAGGACAGGAGGACTGGATGGGTGTGCCAGACACAGGGAAGCATAGGTAAAAACGAGAGGGAACATGTATGCACATGTCCTGCCTCTATTCTTGCTATCTTTATTATTTATCCTTAGGGAAGGGTAAAGCTGAAAGAAAAACATAAACCACACTTTCCGATATTGTCAAAAATATCCAAAGATAAGGACATTTGAATTTAATGGAAAGACAAAAATGAATGTGGGACTAGTGCTTTCAACACTGTTTTTCCAGATTCTATACAGTGTTTTCCTTCATTTTTTCACAAGTGCAAGTTGTTGAAGTTTGTATGTTCTCTTAGAAATAAAAGGCATTTGGCCATTAACAATGTAGCCATGATGGACCATTTGGAATGCTTTTGCTTCTTGTAATAGAAATCTTAATTCTCATGGGCTGCTCTTCTCTTCACTTGTTTTTCTGTAGTACAAAATCCCACAATGCAATTATAATATATACTGGAAGGATAAATATGCTGCCTGGTTATTACTGCTCTTATGCTGACTCAAGATGGCCGGATTAAAAAATGAATTAACTCTGACCTTGGACGGCCAGATTAAAAAATGAATTAATTTAGGATTTCTGTATTTGTTGACTAATTTGCAAATCATCCATCTGTGAACCAAAGGTGATGGACTAGTTAATATTAATAAGGATTGAAAACCTTACATAACATTTACCTTTATAATCAAAACTGAATATAATATAATATTGCAATGGGCACTCTATAAAATAACATGTTGCATTAAGTACCAGCTGTTTTTAATCTACACCTGAAGATATTAAAACTGCAGAACAAAGTGATCCATGAGGTGCTTTTTATCCTAAAGTGAATTTTTAAAATAACAGGGTTGTTGAGATATAATTAATATATCACAAAACTTGCTCTTTTAAAGTATACAATTCAGTGTTTTTCAGTATGTTCATAGAATTGTGAGACCATCAACACTACCTAATTTTAGTGTATTTTCATTACCTGAAAAAGAAAACTAATATATGTTAGAAGTCATTCCTGTTCTGGCTGGTGTAGCTTGTGGATTGAGTGCAGGCCTGTGAACCAAAGCATTGCTGGTTCAATTCCCAGCCAGGTAATATACCTGGGTTGCATGTCAGGTCCCCAGTAGGGGGTATGAGAGAGGCAGCCACACACTGATGTTTCTCTCCCTCTTTTTCTCCCTCTCTTCCCCTCTTTCTAAAAATAAAGAAATGAAATCTTAAAAAAAAAAAGAAGTCATTCCTCATATCCTTCTACACTGAGCACTTGAAAATCATTAACATGCTTTCTGTCTCTATGGATGTGACTATTCTGGAAAATCCCCTTAAATAAAATTATAAAATATATGGCCTTTGGTGGCTTGTTTACTTTAGTTTGCATAATGGTTTTAAGGTTTTTCTATGTTGTGCCATGCGTTAACACTTCATTCCATTTCACTAATAAACAATATTCAGTTATATGGATATCCCACATTTTGCATATTGATTCTTCAGTTGATAGACACTTGTGTCTACTATTTTGAGTGTCATGAATACTAATGCTTTGATCAATTATATAAAGACTTTAGTATGGGCATATGCTTTTAATTCTCTCTGTTATGTACCTAGAATTGGAATTGCTGGGTATGTGGTAAATCTATGTTTAACATTTTGAGGAATAGTGAAACCGTTTTCCAAAGTGGCTGTATCATTTACAATTCTACCATCACTGTATGAGCATTCAAATTTACCTACATCTTCATCAGCACTTACTTTTGTCTCTTTTTTAATTTAGCTACTTTACTAGGTTTGGAGGAGCATTTTATTGCACTTTTGATATTTTTAATGTTAATTTATTTATCCTTTCGGTAAACCAATTTTTTAAATATCTTTTTCCTAGTTTGTCCAATTTTTGGACATTTCTAGGACAACTCTTATTGACTTTTTCCCCTGTATGCAGACCATGCTTTTCTGTTTTTTGCATGGCTTGAATGCTTTTGTTGAAAAGTGGGTATTTACAATAACACAGCAACTCTTGAAATAATATTCTCCATTTCCTTCTCCAAGGTTTATTACTGTTGCTAGTTGTTGTTTTCATCACTGCTTCTACCTGTTTATTTAGCAACCTTCTTACATTCTATAAAGTATCTTTTGCCATGTGTGGCAACTGAAGTCTCTGCTGAGTGTGATTTTGGCTAATGATTGGACAGAGTTTTCCTTAAACTTCTTAAACCAATGTCTTTTAGCTTTTTCTGAGGGGTTTTCTGTGTGTTTTGGAGACTGTGTCTAAGATTCTATTAGTTTTTGTTACCAAACAAAAGTGAGGTTCAGCTTCCTGCCGCCAAACACAGGCAGAAAAACAAAGGTTGATGGGTAAGGAAAAAGGTCTTTGTTAAAATTCCGCAGTTTGGAGATCAGGGGACTCCCTGGTTCCAGGACAATATCACACAGACCAAACCCAGCCACCCCCAGGACAAGAAAAAGTGTACAGAAATCCCCCTCCACCCTGATCCGTGGCCCAAGGCTGCTAAGCCAATGGCTCTCCAGCGTCAGTCTCCCTCTCTGGAGGCTGTGCAGGGCCATCACTGCCATAGCCACACTGCAGCTTCCCGCTATAGGGACCCAGGGCAGCTGCCAACTGCTGTAACTGGTCATGCAGGGACTCTTTCTGTGGAGCCTGGCACCTCCAGGTCCTGGGGGCGTCCTGGCCTGCACCTCCCATGCACAGATCCCAGAGAAAGAGAAGGGAGAGTGAGGAGAGAAAGAAGGCTATATTTCTCCCTTCCCTCTGTTTAAATCTCCTGGCAGAAAATTTTGTGTACTCCAGAAGGGTTCAGCTTCCCCACCCAATCCATTCGTTTTCCCAGGCCACAATGGCAGGTCAGTACCTCCCCCTGCTACCATGTTAACATTTAGGTTCACATGTCTCTGTTTTCCCCTTCAGTAAGGAACCAGAAACGGTTAGGAGGGCCTTTCCCTTTGTCTATCATGTTCTAGCCTTGCGCAGACTCTGTACAAGTCTTCCTCCTGCAGCGTCTCTGCTAGGGGAGGGATTTCTGTTCTCATGCACCAGGCTAGGTTGGTCACTGGAGCAACATAAACTGCCACTGGTTTGTTTACCCTTTACCCAGGGAATGTGGCCAACCCCCGCAACCTTGCTGCCCCTAACTCACCAGGCCCCTCCTCTGCCCAGTAGTCTGGCCAGATCTCCTTGTATCATTTTCATGTTTAGTATTTATGTCCTGCTTCTCAGATCCTCAACGTCAGCCAGAAATGACAGATTAGAGCCTCCTCAGGTCATTCCTAGACATAAACAAAGCCCTGCACTTGCATAGGGCTGTCCAGATTCCCGAAAATATATCTGAGGTGTTCAAAGTCCTATATGGACATCTCATTCTCCGGCTTTACAATTTTGGCTAGGACTCGTGTGTGTCCTGTTGTCACCTCCTCAGTCTTATTTAATGTCAGGCAATTGTCAATGATCATTTTCAAGACATGTCTAGAGAAAAGATTATTTACAGTGAACAAAGTCTAAGTCAGACCAGTTAGCACAAGTCCTGTTGGTGAGATTTTGGAAGAACTTCCATATAGGTCAAATGCTGACAGTTCTCTGGGATTAGAGTTTTTGGTGGAGGATCATTATGTGTTCTGTTTCCTCCAATGGAGCATGGCTGCTGATTTTCAACACTACTGTGATTATGATTCTGCATATATTTTTTGCTTGTCGCCCCTCCCCCTTTGGGCTCCTATGATGCCTAGAATGAAAAGATGGAATAGGATAAACTAAAATATTGTGACAGTTGCTTTCTTTTTGTAGCTACATTTCTTTAATAAAAGCTTCTTAGATTGTTACAAGACTTTCTTTGACTAACTTCCAGAGTACTAAAAGTTTACTATGACAATTCTTGCCAATATTATCATTGCTTTTAAAGAAGGTAAAACTTTGGAGATTTTTAAGATGCTATTTTGAAAGTGCTTCCCAGGGACCTTTAAAACAGTTAAGAAATAAAAATATAGTAATGTGGTGATTGTAGGGGACAGAGGGATATAAGGGAGTTAAGTGCTAATAGAAAAATATACAATAAAAATTAACAAATAAATTACCAGAAGGGAAAGATTATTTTTTGCTTTTTATTGATTTTCTTCAGTTAATTGTGATTGCTATGTACAAGGTCTATTTAGAAAAAGTTCAGCCATTATTCATATAATGAGAAGGTTTGTGCATCAATGTAAACTGGCAGCCAAGGAGAGTGCACTGAAATGTGCATGTGTAAACAATAATGATTTCACTGTACTAGCCAGTGAGGGCAGTAGAAAACACAGAGTGAGCATGTGTACTGTGTGGCTGTTGCATTCGAAATAACTGAGCAAGTAGAACAACAAATGTGCATCAGATTTTGCCTTAAGCTTGAACATGTCTGTGTGGAAACTATTCCAATGATTCAGAAGGTTGCAGCTATGGGAAACTGATACTGGCAGCTTCATCATGACAATGCTTGTGCATCACATCTTGTGTAGAGTTTTTTGGTGAAACATCAAATCACTGAAGTAACTCAGCCTGCTATAGACCAGATTTGGCACTCTGTGGCTTCTGGTTTTTCCCAAAACTAAAATTACCTTTGAAAGGGAAGAGATTTCAGACTGGCAATGAGATTCAGAAAAATATGATGAGGCATTTGATGGCGATTGGGAGAATTGCGTGGGGCCCCAAGGTGCCTACTTTGAAGGGGACTGAGGTGTCATTGTCCTTTCTACATTGTTTCTTGTATCTTGTATCATCTTCAGTAAATGTCTCTATTTTTCATATTACATGACTGAATAACTTCTGGACAGACCTTGTATGTGGATATTTAATAGATATTTGTTGAATGAATCAATTCATTATTTTTATTGTTGACAAGTTGAAAGTCAATATATTTTAGATATAAAAAAATAGATTGTGCACATAGTGTATTGAAGAGTGTCTCCAAATTTTTTAGGCTGTGATTCTGTGTAGCAATATTAGTAGTAGTATTGCTTGTTCCATACTACTTCATTTAATCTTCACAACAACCATTCATAATTTCACTTAAGTAAGAGACAGATAGTAACCTTCTCAAGGAAATACAGCTAGTAAATGGTTGAATGGAATTGAAACCAGAACCCTGAATCTGAAACCAAATTCTTAAATATAACATGGCCTCTTTTTTCAACTCCTTGAATTGAAAAACTTTACAATGTTACAGAAAATATCAATTAGGTAATAAATTTATTTAAAAATACTGATAAATTCCAGAGGTAATTTTTTCTCACCTAAACCCTATACATTTTGAATTTAGCAATAGCAATTTACTAAAGCTATTCCATAGGTTGGAATAGACTAACTGCATTATTACTGAGTGGAATCTCATAATGTATCAGCTGTTTGCCTGAAAGAAAAGCAAAGTCATATTGTGGGTAAGAGGGATCCTTTCTTCTGCCTTGCTTAGCCCAGAGCTCTGGAGTCCATATTTCTGTCCTCTACCTGAGAGGTCACTGTCAACACTCTGCTCTGTTCTATCTTTCTCTCTGTTTTATGATTTATGCTCCTAATACCCTCGATTGTGATATGACAAAATATGATGAAATGACATAATCTTTATTTAATTAAAGTATTTTATTCTATTTGCTCCTTGTTTTAGACTCCAATGGCTTCCCATTGCCTGAATGACAAATTCCAAACACTTTTCCCATCATGGGAGACTCCAATACACACTTCTAATCAGAACTAATTGCTTTTTTCTATCCTCATCAAATGTACATTTACTGTTATTTAACTACATATCATGGAACTTGAAAATAAAATTTCTGAATTCTCAGGTTTTACCTTCTAATCTCTTTATTCCTTCTCTGTAGGTATGTAACCATTGCCTGGTAATGTCACTTTTATAGTCTCATTTTGTCCATCTATATACTGGAATAGATATACCACTTTGAGAAGATTTTTAATAAGACTTAATGGGGTAATTCATATACTTAGTATATATGAGCTACAGAAGTCTTAGTATTTGGTAACTTATAATTAGTAAGTAATATAATTAGACTCTCTGACCTTTAAACATTTTTTTTCAACCCTGGCCAGTGTGGCTCAGTTGATTGGAGTGCTATTTCATACACCAAAATACTGGGAGTTTAATTATTGGTCAGGGTATATACCTAGGTTGCAGGTTCAATACCCAGTCAGGTCTTGTATGGGAGGCAACCAATTAATGTTTCTCTTTCACATAGATGCTTTTTCCTTCTCTCTCTCTCTCCTTCACTCTAAAATTAATACACATATTTAAAAATAAAATTTAAATTTAAAAATTTCAATTACAGTTGACATACCATGTCATATTATTGGGTTGGCCAAAAAGTCCATTATGTTTTTGTCTTTACAATGTCTCTGGTAGCACTTAGTTGTCTTTAACTTCATTCAAAAAGTTTTTTTGTTAGATCATGTTGTCACAGCTGTCATATCAGTGTGAATTTTAAAAAACTTATTAAAATTGGTTAATTTTTGTGCAGCCATTTTAATATTGAAGATGGAATAAAATATGCAACATTTTGGTGTGTCATGCTTTACTGTTTCAAGAAAGGTAAAAATGCAACTGAAACATGAAAAAAGATTTGTGCAATATATGGAGAAGGTGCTGTGACTGATCAAATGTGTCAAAAGTGGTTTGCAAAATTTCTTCATACTATTGACATTTTTCTCAAATAATCCTTTGTTGTGGGGTTCTCTTATACATTGAAAGATATTTACCAGCACCCCTGGCCTCTACCTACTGGAGGCCAATAGCAGGAGATAGCTGACATACTCAAAATCAATAAAGTTATTGGTGAAAATAAAAAAAAATGACTTATTTTATGGGAAACAAGTAGCAAACTTTTTGGCCAACCCAATGGTTTCAGGAGTACAATGTTGTGATTAGACATTTGTATACCTTAAGTCTAAGTATACCCCACTAAGTCTAGTACCCATCTGATAACACACATAATTATTACAATGTTATTTACAACATTCCCTATGCTGTGACTATTTTTGTAACTGGAAAGTTGCATTTCTTAATCTTTCTCACCTTCTTCATTCCTCCCTCCACTCTAGCTCTCATCTGATGACTATCAAAGACGAATACCATATTACTTCATTTATATGTGGAATCTAACAAACAAAATAAGCAAACAAAACAGAAACACTTTCAGACCTTTTCTATGGGTGTGCCGTCTCTGCTCCTCTTGTTTTGTCTTGTAGAGGAAGTCTTAGGATTGTGTGCCATTTGTTCGTCTCACAAAGTCAGGCCTGGTTCCGAGAGCCTCCCATTGCTTTTCCCAGGATCGACACCCTGAAGTGTTCAAGGTTGTGCATCTTCTCCCACCATTGCAATGTTGAACTGGCTGCTGCTCTCTGCGTGTTCTCTGAAGGAGCTCACACACGCCAGCTATGGAGATTGTACTTGCACGACTGTGGCAGACCATGGCATGCCTGCTGCAGGGGTACATGCAGAGCAATGGGGATGTTCATAGGATGGCTGTGGGGATGCTCAGCGCAGTCCTATGAATTTTTTGCACAGGCATCTTGGTGGAACCTGTGAGTCAGTTAATAGGATCTGAGACTGTTGAGATCCATATGTTGTTTACTGTGACCCTTTTTTTCCTACTAGCCTTCTCAGATAATTAAGCTGTGCAGATCCCTTTAGTGTTTGATGTGGTGACACAGAAGTGGGCCTTCTGTGAAACATCCCTTAGGACTTAGAAAGCTAGGCAGTCACTTCTTTTCCCTGACCATACCCTGGGAGAAATAGCTAACCAAGAGAAGTTTCTTACTATCTTCAGTGTGTCTATTCTCAGATTTTTTTCCCCTCCACTGAGATTCTTCTTCCAAATACCTCTTCCATATGGTATTTTCATCCATAGGTTATTAAAATTGGTGTTCTGTGGGGGTACGAGGATTAGAACTTTCTATTCTACCATTTTGCTGGTACTACAGTTCATTGTTCTCTTTATAGCCTGAAGCTAGATATTTTATTTCCACCTTTGAAACTTAGCATATCTTCACCATGTATTTCTATGGCTATATCTTGTTTTCCTAGAGCTTACTTAAATCTTAAACAGTAAACCCCACAAAGTCTGACATTTAGCCTGTCTTCCTGACTGTGTTCCATGATGGCAAGAACTTCTTTTGCCTGGCTGGTGTAGCTCAGTGGATTGAGCGCGGGCTGGGAACCAGACGGTCCCGGTTCGATTCCCAGTCAGGGCACATGCCTGGGTTGCGGGCCAGGTCCCCTGTGAGGGCCATGTGAGAGGCAACCATACATTGCTGTTTCTCTCCTTCTCTGTCTCCCTCCCTTCTCCTCTCTCTAAAAATAAAAAAAATAAAAAAAAAGAACTTCTTAGTAATTCAATAAATTTTGAAGAAGATAGCAACAAATAAATATAATGTAATTACTTCTACTTTCTACAACAACTATTGCCAGAGGTTTGTTTTTGCCTTGGAGTCTATAGTCTTTTCTCAGTTTGTTGTGTTGCAGCTTTTTAAAATGCTATTTTAGTCTATTTCTTGTTTACTTATCTTTGAATCAAGAGAAGTGGGTTTAGATATTTTCTTAGGCACACCTTTACATATATAGGTTTTCTGGTGGAATGCTTCATTATATCTAAAAATCTATAAAAGTGCTGATGCATAGCTTTTAGCTAATATTTAGAATGTGTTGGGAGATCATATAGTTTGTTTGCATTTTTCTGTGATATGTCTGGACCCACTTTTCCTTTAAGAGCTCAGTTATTATACGAGACCACCTGAGATAACACATTGTTCTTTTCTGTACCTCGTTATTGTGTACTTGGAACTATTCTTGCACTTTTGGGCATGCTTCTTCACTGATTCTTTTTATCACTGACACCAGTTCAGTTTCCTAAAGTGGCTTACATATTCCAGGATATAATGCACAATTCTTAGCCCCTTTCTCTACCCTGAGCTGAGCTCTGACACTTTCTGAATGGACTTAGTAACAGAGTACCTGACTAGGGGTGGGAAGTGGACACATGTATAGCCACCTGTCTAGTATTTGGTGTAGAGCTTTAACTTATTTTCTGCAGTAAGCTAAAACCTCTTCCTCATTACTTCTCCAGTGCTGTGCTATTCTGGTGAGTGGGCTACATATTTGTAGAGCATATTGTCATATATCATTCCAAATCCACTTGTAGTTCCATTAATTGAGAGACTCTCAAAGAAACTATGATTAGAATTTTATTTTATGTCATCAGGAGTCTTGTCATGACAAATCTGAAAAGATTATACAAGGAATGAATAATATCCCACCATATAAACCTGGACTATTGCTATGATAGCTAATTTTATGTGTCAAGTTGACAGGGTTAAGGGATTCCCAGATCATTGGTAAAACTTTACTTCTGTGAGAGTGTGTCCAGAAGAGATTACTATTTGAATCTGAAGACTGAATAAAGACTGCCCTCACCAATATGCATGGACAGCATCCAGTCTGTGGAGGGCCTGAGCTGAGCAAAAAGAAAGAGGAAGGACAAATGTGCTCTCTACTTGAGCTGGAACACCCTGGTCTCCTGTTCTCCTGGCTCTCAGGGCTTCAGACTTAGACTGGGACTCACACCACTGGCTTTCCTAGTTCTCCAGGCATAGAGCTTGGATTGGAGCCACACCACTGGCTGTTCGGGGCTTCCAGCTTTGCAGACAATGGACCGTGGGATATAACCTCCAAGATCACATAAACCAATTCCTGATCATACATTTCTTTCTATATATTTATATAATCTGTGTAGCTGTGTACCATTGTGGATCACAATGTAAGGTAAAACGTAAATACATTAATGAAGCCTTACTATATTAATCTATGTATTCATTTGAGGACGTAGGTCAACATGATGCATGCTCTACAGTTTTAATTTTTTTTTCTTGAAAGAAATTTCCAAGCCCCTTACTCCTTTATACCATTGAGTGAAACATATTGGCCAAACAGACATCAGATTTATTCCCCTTTCTCACTGCTTAAATTGTTAGAGTTTAATTTAATCTAACTTGAAAGCAGAAGCATCTCTGAGTAGCACTTGCTATCCTAAAAATATAAACCTAAAGTGAGAGGCAATAGTGTTTGAGATTTAAAAGAACAGCTATTCATATAGTACTGATTCAGACAGACATTCAAATAGTGTTCCAGTTAGGAGGAGAAGTCAAGGGGTACTTATGAGAAGTAGAAGGGGAACAATGCATCAATAAAAGAAGGAGTATCTACAGGTGTGGTAGATAAGCTACAGAGTGATGCTAATTAAAAAAAAATCTATAATTTTCAATCTGATAGGCAGTCATTATGTTTGCTTTCTGATCTTTAAAAATGGTTGTTTGGGAGATAATGCTGCTTTAGGCCCAGTCTGAAGGTTATTTCGTCCAGTTTTGTATTCCAAAGTGTGGAGGAGTGAGACCTGCAAAATGGTTCCTCTGGCATGGCTCCAGCTCCTTTGTAGAATGACTATGTTTATATTATTTTCACACACTAATACATTAATAAGGACATTTATAACCTTCAAATAAATTTATAGAAAGTAGGAAAACTCATATTGCATAATAGATTTTAGGTTATAACTATATAGACAATATAAAGTAAAAAATGAACTACTTATCTTAGGATGAGGGGGACTTAGAGATTTAAATAGTCAAACATAGTATTTAGAAACTCAACAGACATTTAAAAAATAAATACCATTTTGACTCCTCAATTATCTGCATAATTACATTAATTTTATTTTTCTATGTTGACATATCCTTTAAAATGTGTATGTTAAAGTGAGGGTAACAAAAACAATAAAGTGAGCAGTTTGCAGTCAAATATAGAAGTGTGACATATTTGTGTGAAACTCAGTGGCCCAAAATATGCACTATATGGGAGAAATGTAAATTTGGGGAGAACCAAAACAACGCTTTATAACTGCTAATCATGTAAAAGCATCTGGCAGGGTGGGAGGCAACCTATTAAATCATTAGCACTGAAAAACTTCCACAGAACACCTGGTATATGCAGAGAGGAATGAGGACATAATATATGTAGGGGAAAAACCACTTACAAGGACAAGAAATTGATTTTCATTTACTATTTAATCTTGTTATTTTGTATAATGGACTAAACGATCTTTGGTGATTTGATTGTATTTGCTTTTTGTTTCTACATTATGGCATTCTGGAGAAGAGAATAATTAACTTAACATACCTTGTGCATATTTTACTAAATTTGTTCCTACAGCTTTTTTTAGGGTTGTATGCTTTGTAAACTTATTAACATAAAAGTCAGGACTTGGAAGTAGCTCTTTTGATTTTGATGCAGTAACATCCATAGGCAATTCTGACATTAAAAATATTACTTCTCACACCTCACCCTCCCTCAGCTATCAGAAATATCATTTCTCACAATTGTCCCAAGTGTTCTCAAAGATAAGATAGGTCTTCAAACACTGGGTGGTTACAAGTTAAGACAATTAACAACTTCAGTCCTAAGGGGTTGGTCAGTCAAGTACAGTGAGAAACAGAAACAAAACACAAAATCTAGATTAGTGGGAGGTAATTTTTAAAAAATCAATAGTTAACTCAAATACTTTTAAAATGTATTGCCTGGCTGGTGTAGCTCAGTGGATTGAGCGCGGGCTGGGAACCAAGCGGTCCCGGTTCGATTCCCAGTCAGGGCACATGCCTGGGTTGCGGGCCAGGTCCCCGTGAGGGCCATGTGAGAGGCAACCATACATTGCTGTTTCTCTCCCTCTCTTTCTCCTTCCACTCTCTCTAAAAATAAATAAATAAAGTCTTAAAAAAATAAAATAAAATGTATTAATACTTACCCTTCCTGCCTCCCCCTTTATCTCCCTCCCTCCAGCCTGCCCATTCTTCCTCCCTTTCTATCTTCTTTCCTAGTGCAGTCTTCTAATTGTAACCATTTATCTCACATTATTCCTTTAGAAAATACGTCCCTATTTTAATGTAAAAACCTAATATTTGCAGTTTTTATTTTTTAAGTAGAAAATTAAAAAAACTGTTCAGTACCCTATCTTGTAACAGAAAAGACTCACACTGATCATAGTGTTTCTGAAGTGTTTAAGAATATATGTATACTTTTTTCTCTTTTTTATATTTTATTGATTAAGCTATTACAGTTGTCCTATTACCCCCCCCCTTTATTCCCCTCCACCCTGCACACTGCTCTCCCCACTTTTCCCCCATTTAGTTCTTGTCCATGGGTCATACACATAAGCTCTTTGGCTTCTACATTTCCTATACTATTCTTAACCTCCCCCTGTCTGTTTTCTACCTACCATTTATGCTACTTATTCTCTGTATCTTTTCCCCCTCTCCCCCCCTCTCCTGTTGATAACCCTCCAAGTCTTATATAAATCCCTTTAACATTTCATATAATAAAGGCTGGGTGATTATGAACTCCTTGAACTTGACCTTATCTGGGAAGCACTTTATCTGCCTTTCCATTCTAAATGAAAGTTTTGCTGGATAGAGTAATCTTGGATGTAGGTCCTTGCCTTTCATGACTTGATAAACTTCTTTCCAGCACCTTCTTGTCTGTAAGGTCTCTTTTGAGAAATCAGCTGACAGTCTTATGGGAACTCCTTTGTAGGTGATTGTCTCCTTTTCTCTGGCTGCTTCTAAGATTCTCTCCTGATTCTTAGTCTTGGGTAATGTAATTATGATGTGTCTTGGTGTGTTCCTCTTTGGGTTCAACTTCTTTGGGACTCTCTGAGCTTCCTGGACTTCCTGGAAGTCTATTTCCTTTGCCAGATGGGGAAGTTCTCTTTCATTATTTGTTTAAATACGTTTTCAATTCCCTGGTCTTCCTCTTCTCCTTCTGGCACCCCTATGACTCAGATGTTGGGATGTTTAAAGATGTCTTGGAGGTTCCTAAGCCTCTCCTCATTTTTTTAAATTCTTGTTTCTTCATTCTTTTCTGGTTGAATGTTTTTTTTTTTTTTCTTCCTTGTGGTCCACACTGTCGATTTGAGTCCCAGTTTCCTTCCCATCCCTATTGGTTCCCTGCACATTTCCCCTCATTTCCTTTAGCATCTCCTTCATTTTTTCGTCTAATTTGCGACCAAATTCAGCCAATTCTGTGAGCATCCTGATTACCAGTGTTTTGAACTGTGCATCTGATGGGTTGGCTATCTCTTCATGGCTTAGTTTATTTTTTCTGGAGTTTTGATCTGCTCTTTCATTTGGGCCATTTTTTTTTCTCTCAGCACACCTGTTACATATAAGGGGTGGAGTCTTAGGTGTTCACCAGGGGTAACCCACATCTCTGCATCTCTGTGAGAAAGGGGTCTGAGAGGGCGCAATGGTGCATGCTCTACTCACTACCCACAAGCAAACTGGGCCCTTCTGTTGCTAATTCCTACACAGGCAGGACTCTGTGAGTCTCTCCAACAAACTCCCCTCTGAGGCTGGGAGTTCCTCCCACTGCCTCCTCAGCCCCCACAGGTGTTTTCAATTGGTGGTTTGAGGTTTTATTTCCCTGAGCTGGACCCCTGGGCTGTGCTGTCTGCTCTGCTCCTGAGCTTCCTCTGCTGGCTTATCTGCGCGCAAATGTGGGACTGTCCCTCCACTGGCCTGGGTCACACTGGGTCTGGGTCCGCCTGCCGAAGTCCCCCCACCTCCATCCCCCACCCCCCGGCCTGTTGTAGCCTTGCACGCCTGGTTTCACAAACGTCCATCTGGCCATGGGCCCGGCTCTGCCCCTCTTACCAGTCTGGATGAACATGTCTTTAACTCTTTGATTGTCAGACTTCTCTAAAGTTCAATTTTCTGTCAGTTCTGGTTGTTTTTTTTTGTTTTTAAATTGTTGCTTCCCATCTTTTGGTTGTGCGAGGAGGCGCAGCATATGTACCTATGCCTCTGTCTTGGCCAGAAGTCAGAATATATATATTCTTATACACATATGAAATCAATCACTGACCGGTGTGTCTCAGTGGATTGAGCAATAGCCTGCGAACCCAAAGGTTGCAGGTTAGATTCCCATTCAGGGCACCTGCCTGCATTGTGGGCCAGGCCCCCAGTAGAGGGTGTGTGAGAGGCTTCTCTCCCTCTCTTTCTCCCTCCCTTCCCCTCTCTATACAAATAAATAAATAAAATATTGTATTTTTAGAAAAGAATATGTTTATAGTAAATCTAAAGATTTTTCATAATTTTATTCTAATATTGCAAGCTATTTTTATGCATTCGTGGATTAAGTAATATAATGCACCATTTCTAATACTGCTAATTAGATAGTTGTACTATTCTTAATGATCATCGAGAATAATTTCCTTCATTCTCTTCCTCAGTGAAAGTAATTGAACTCAAGAAATGTCTTTACAATAATGTTAAACATGCACATATTGGAACTTATGATGTAATTATTTTTTGATGTTCCTGTGGGTATACCTTGTCATTTAAAACTGGATATTTGATCAAATTCTTGCCCCTTAGCTCTGATGCTTATTTTTATGTGACCTTATACATTTTCCTCACCATCCTTCAAAGACACTTCATTATTTTTAGGATAAAGTCTAACAATCATCATGGACTGCAAGATGCTTTATAATCAAATCTTTGCTGACCTCAATACACACACACACACACTTATGCTCACACTCATTTCCTCAGATAATTGTCTCAAATTCATCACTGCTCTATAATTTTTCTTTATGATAGTCATCAATATTTATATATGCTAAGCTGTTACAGAAAAAACTGAGGTTAGGCTGCCTGTTTGCAAAAGCCAAACTGGTGCTGATGCAAAGGGGAGAGGTTTATTAAGGCGCCACACAACCTGGGAGAAGGGTGGTCTCCCATCTCAAAGCTCTGTCCTCCTGCTCAAGCCTGCAGTTCTCACAGGAGTGTGGAGGGGAAGGCTTTTTTCCTAATTAAATTATCTTTTTGGTTTTTGGCATGTTTGGGGGTTATTCATTCATCTTTTTGCCTTGTCAATTCATGACCCTAATGTCGGTGGGCTCTATGTAAGAACCGCCCCCTGCTACCACCTTGGCCAATGCTCAGAGACTTCCTTGGCACTCCAAGTGACTGTTTCACTGGAAAGAATGGCAAGCTCTATGGAAGCTGATGTATGTCTAGCCCTTTGCAGAATATAGCAGGTACCAAAATAAATATTTTTAAATTAATGACTGGCTCGGCATACGTTTTTATTTTCTTTCCAAATGAGGTTATAATTTTCATAGTGAACTTGTAACCTTTTAATATCCCCTGTATGGATTATGTCTTTATATCTAGATGATAACTTTTATGTACATAAATTTAAACGGTTAAATTTAATCCTGGAATTTTGAGGATTGATCCTATCCTTCAGACTTCTACACTTTTCCTAATCAGGCTCTGGCAATTAAATCTAATTATCATGTCCATGTGGCTTTACCAGGGAGGGCAGTTCACTGTTACCCTGAGAATGGTTTTGTACTGAGATTGCCAAGATTTAGCCTTACTTTACTCCTGTTGTTCAGGCTTCTTTCTTAGGCTCCAAAGAATTTTTTACTTTCTAAAGTGATTTGCCTGCCTGTGAACTGAACTTTCATTTCAGTATATTAAAGCAGTTTTCTCATTGTGCTGTTTGGAATCTGCAGGTGATTTGGTGATTCACTGTCTGCTCAGGTATTTGATTTTCTCAGTTGCTCAGCCAATAATGTGGGTTTTGTTTGACTTGAGTTCTAATATTCATAACAATGTTGGCTTTGCCTTCTGTGATTTTGCCTCAATCTCTGGTATTTTATGTTTCTCTAAATTGCATTATGCATTGATTCTTAATAATACAGTTTTGGTTTTCTGGTAAAGAGGAACCTCCAGTACTCTTCAATATGCTGTTTTTCATATATGGTACCTTAAGTCACTTTTGGATGGTAATATACAGGTAATAAACAAACAATAATGAAATATGCTTCCTGACCTTTAGTGAAGCATTAAATATATAATCAAATATAGCTCATCGCTATGCAGCCTGGCTCCTGTAAAGGTTGCCATATATAGCAAACAGACATATCATACAACCAGGTAAGTATATCCCAAATAATATATGTATATATTTACTCATACTAAAATATTATTCATTGTTTATATGAAATTTATGTTTAACTGGGAACCCTGTATTTTATATGGCAACTCTACCACTATACATTGTGTGATGTTACAAAAATGTATAAATTTATTTTTATAAGTAAACCAGAATGAGTAAGAATCAGGAGATATGTGTTCCTAGAAGGAAATCTTGCTCAGCATCATTAACCACTGAATGTCATTGCTTTTGAAATAATCACTTTGCAAAGTTATTTTCAAAATTACAAGTTTTTTTGCCTTGATTTACTTAAAACTCTTGTATTTAAATGACCTCTATAAAATAATTACATGTTTTCCCTTTTCAAGTAATTTTTACTGTTATAATGTTTGTTCTTATCTCTTCTGGTATTGCCTTTGCCATTTTAACCACTTTTTATTTTTTTGTCATAGGTATTTACTATTTCTTATTTAACTTTATTTTAATAGATTTTTTCTTAGTTCATTTTGAATTTTCAATGGCTTATTGTTATCTATTCTTCCTAAAAAAAGACCCGTAAATCAACAATACATGAATTAGAATAACACTCTATTAATCAATAACTATAAGGAATATTATAATGACATCTCCATAATATATGAATTTGAATCACTGACTGCATAGGACAGGTAAAAATTTCGATGTAAAAATCATCTAGCAGATACTTTAGAAGTATTTTGTTTCTTATCAAATTACAAATATGTATAAATAGATCTATATATGTTTGCTTTCTTTTTTTAATATATTTCATTGATTGTACTATTACAGTTGTCCCATTTTTTTCTCCCCTTTATCCCCTTCTGCCTGGTACCCCACTTCCCTCCAGCATTCCTTAACCCCTTAGTTTATGTCCATGGGTCGTGCATATAAGTTCTTTGGCTTCTACATTTCCTATACTATTCTTAACCTCCTTTGTCTACTTTGTACCTATCATTTATGATTCTTATTTCCTGTACCTTTTTCCCCATTCTCCCCTTCCCCCCTCCCTGCTGATAACCCTCCATGTGATCTTCATTTCTGTGATTCTGTGCCTGTTCTAATTGTTTGCTGAGTTTGTTTTTGGTTTTCTCTTTTTTTAGGTTCAGTTGTTCATAGTTGTGAGTTTGTGGTCATTTTATTGTTCATAGTTTTGATCTTTTTCTAGATAAGTTCCTTTAAGTTTTCATGTAATAAGGGCTTGGTGACTCCTTTAACTTGACCTTATCTGGGAAGCACTTTATCTGCCCTTTCATTCTAAATGATAGCTTTGCTGGGCAGAGTAATCTTGGATGGAGGTCCTTGCCTTTCATGACTTTGAATACATCCTTCCAGCCCCTTCTTACCTTTAAGGTTTCTTTTGAGAAATCAGCTGATAGTCTTATGAGAACTCCTTTGTAAGTAATGATCACCGTTTCTCTTGCTGCTTTCAAGATTCTCTCCTTAATCTTTAATCTTGGGTAATGTAATTATGATGTGCCTTGGTGTGTGCTTCCTTTGGTCCAGCTTCTTTGGGACGCTTTGAGCTTCCTGGACTTCCTGGAAATCTATTTCCTTCACCAGATTGGGGAAGTTCTCCTTCATTATTTTTTCAAATTAAGTTTTCAATCCCTTGGTCTTCCTCTTCTCCTTCTGGCACCCCTATGATTTGGATGCTGGAATGTTTAAAGTTGTCCTGGATGTTCCTAAACCTCTCCTAATTTTTTTTGAATTCTTGTTTATTCATTCCTTTCTGGTTGAATGTCTATTTCTTTCTTCTGCTCCAAATCATTGATTTCAGTCCTGGTTTATTTTCCTTCAATGTTGGTGCCCTGTATATTTTTTCTTTATTTCACTTTGCATAGCCTTCACCTTTTCCTCTATTTTGCAACCATACTCAACCATTTCTGTTAGCATCCTGATTACCAGTGTTTTTAACTCTGCATCTGATATGTGGCTTTCTCTTCATTGCTTAGGTCTATTTTTGGAGCTTTAATCTGTTCTTTCATTTGGGCCACATTTTTTTTGTCTCAGCATGCCTTTTATGTTATAAGGGGCAGAACCTTAGGTACTCACCAGGGTGGGGCAACCCATGTCACTGTGATGTGGTGCTGTATGTTGGAAAGGGGTATGAGAGGGAAAAATGCCACTTGCTCAGCTCTCAGCCAGCCTTTAGTCACTTCCCCAGCTACTCACAAGCAAATTGGGCCCTTCTTCTGCTGATTCTCAGGTGGGTGGATTTGTGTACAGTCTAGGACCCCGTGGGTCTCTCCAATGAACTCTCCTGTGAGGCTGGGAGTTTCTCCCACCACTGAAATTCCCATGGGTTTTTAAAGCCAGAGGTTGTGAGGCTTTCTTTTCCTGCACTGGAACCCTGGGTTGTGCAGTCTGTCCCACTCCCCATTTGTTCCTCCTGGTTTATCTGCATGCAAAGGTGGGACCACCTGGGCTACAAGCCACTGCCTTACAGCATGCCCTCTCTGCCCTGGCTGTCCATCTCCATCCCTACTACCAGTCTGGATGAAACATTCTTTAACTCCTTGGTTGTCAGAATTTCATACAGTTCAATTTTCTGTCAGTTCTGGTTATCTTTTTAAAAATTTGTTGTTGTCCTACTTTTGCTTGTGTGAAGAGGCAAAGTATACCTACCTACACCTCCATCTTGGATAAAAGTCCTATATGTTTGTTTTCAAAAGGGCGAGAATAGCTAAGCTTAAGAAAAAAAAAATCATATGTAAATTGTCATTTAGGGAAATATTTAATCAGTAAAATTCCAAAATAATGAACTATAATAAAATCTATTGCTGTGAAATATTTGAAAAAACAGGCATGTTTAACTTCAAATATATATATATATATATATATATATATATATATATATATGATCATAAATGACCCTGAATATCTGCTGCAATTTTGAGAAAGAAGAGCAAAGTAGGAGGGGTTACAATACCTGATATCAAACTGTATTACAAGGCCCCTGTAATCAAAACAACCTGGTACTGGCATAAAAACAGACAGATAGACCAATGGAAAAGAATAGAGAGCCCAGAAATAAACCCAAGTCTTCATGGCCAATTAATTTTCAACAAAGGGGGAAGCAGCATAAAATGGAGTAAAAATAGCCTTTTCAACAAATGGTGTTGGGAGAGCTGGACAGCTACATGCAAAAAAATGAAACTTGAGCACCAACTTACACCATACACAAAAATAAATTCAAGGTGGATAAAAGACTTAAATATAAGTCATGACACCATAAAAGCCCTAGAGGAAAACATAGGTAGGAAAATCTCAGACATTCCATATAGCAACATCTTTACTGGTATGTCCCCTAGAGCAAGGGACATGAAGGAAAGAATAAACAAATGGGACCTCGTCAAAATAAAAAGCTTCTGCAAGGATAAAGAAAACAGTATTAAAATAAAAAGAGAACCAACCCTGTGGAAAACATATTTGCCAATAATACCTTGGACAAGGGATTGATCTCCAAAATATATAAAGAATTTATATGATTCCACTATAGGAAGACAAAAAACCCAATTAAAAAATGGGCAAAAGATCTGAATTGACACTTCTCCAAGGAGGACATACAAAGGGCCCAGAGACATATGAAAAGATGCTCAACATCACTAGCCACCAGAGAGATGCAAATTAAAACCACAATGAGATATCACCTCACACCTGTCAGAATGGCCATCATAAACAAAGCAACAGACAAGTGTTGGAGAGGATACGGAAAAAAGGGAACCCTAGTGCACCATTGGTGGGAATGCAGACTGATGAAACCACTGTGGAAAACAGTATGGAATTTCCTCAGAAAACTAAAAATGGAACTGCCTTTTGACCCAGCAATTCCACTGCTGGGATTATACCCAAAGAGCCCTGAAACACCAATCCAAAAGAACCTATGCACCCCAATGTTCATAGCAGCACAATTTACAATAGCCAAGTGCTGGAAGCAACCTAAGTGCCCATCAGAAAATGAATGGATCAAGAAACTATTTACACAATGGAATTCTACACAGCAGAGAGAATGAAGGAGCTTATACCTTTGCAACAGCATGGATGGAACTGGAGAGCATTATGCTAAGTGAAATAAGCCAGGCAGTGAGGGACAGATACCATATGATGTCACCTTTAACTGGAACATAATCAACAAAAGAAAAAAGCAAGCAAAATATACCCAGAGACATTGAAATTAAGAACAATCTAACAATAGCCAGAGGGGAGTGGGGGAACTGCGGGGAGAAGGGTTTTCAGGAACTACTATAAAGGACACATGGACAAAACCAAGGGGGAGAGTAGAAGCAAGAGAGGGAGGTGGGTTTGGATGGGGTGGGTGGAGGGGAAGGGAGAAAATGCAGACAACCGTAATTGAACAACAATAAAGTAATTTAAAAATTAAAAGAGAAAAATGAAACAAAGTGGCACATGGGGATAAAGTACATTACTCCACATCAAAAGGCTTATAATCTAGAGGAAGAAAGTTACACACACACGTCTGCACACAAAAATAGTAATCATGAAGCCATAATAGCTTGTGAGTTTTTCAACAACTTTCAAAAGTTGTGTGCTATTACATCAAGAGAAGTATAAAATATAAGTCTTCCAAATTATGTAACGTTCATAAATTCATATTTAACAGCTATTATATACCACAGTCAGACCATCTAAAGACATATACAGGTAGAGTGGAGGAGAGTGTAGAGAGGATCAGCATTAATGGACAGAGATTTGACCTGGGTAGTGAACAGTGGTAACACAATTCAGTGTACAGATGATGTGTTATAGAATTGTGCACCTGAAATCTGTATAATTTTGTTAACCAGTGTCATCCTAATAAGTTCAATAAAAAGAAAAAGAAGACAAACAGAAACAGGGATGTTTATTCATAAAGAATTCAGTTTTCAAAAATAAAAACATTTAAGGCACATTTGGTTAAAACTGCAGTAAGTCATTGATGTGTCAAAGCTAGTATAATTATAACAATGATATCATTAATTATTTGGTGAGTACTTAGTCTGGACCAGGAATTTCACTTAGTATTTTATCTCCATGTATTACATTTATTATAATTCTATGAGATAAGCACTATCTCTCCTGCTTTTCAGAAGAAGAAATATTTACATTCATTTCTTTACAGTTAATTTTTTTCAATTTAGGAAAACAGCTAAAAGGTATATTAAACAAAACTATATTTAAACATGTTTTTGAACAATCAATGTTTCATGAAATATTTTTTTACCATTGTCACTCCTTGCCTTTTCCTGGAATACCAGCTCTCATTGCTCCTTTGAAGAAAGACAGAATACTGTATTGAAGAGTATTGTCTGCTAACACAGTCGTTAGATCTGGATTTCACCCCTAGTCTGTTCAACACTAACATTGATAATGGACAAATTACCACAGGCTTCATTTCCCCTTATAAATATGGATAAACAATGCCGCCACCATAGCACTTTTGTAGAGGCTAAATTGCATAAAATAAGATACACTTAATGCCTGATGTATACTAATTACTCAAAACTGGTAGCAAGTATAATTATTTATTTAACATACTGTGGGCTAAATTTTTCCTGGCCATGTTTTTTTCTCTCTTGGCGCCACCTTTTGCTTTAGTTTACATTGAGTTGAGATTTTATCTTGATAGCTTTCCTTAATTGTTTATCTCTACCTCAGTTACATGGGGTCCATTTTGCCTTCTTATGTTCTTAGCTTATCTGTTTTTCAAGCTTCCGATCAACTAGACAAATAGACCATTCTATTACCAAGGGATTTCTTTAATCCAACACTCATTTTTCTTTGTCACATTGCAGAAGAAGAAAAACAAAATCACCAGCTAGGAAGCATGTGTTTAACGAGTGTAAAATACCCAGTGTGATTATGTTTTTCTAATGTGTAAAAGAGAATTCTCACTACTTATCCCTTTGGGAGGGTGACTATAATACAGAGTGGGGAAAACAAATAAATCAATTACAAAAAAGATTACTTATAAAAAGAATTTTTAAAGGGATTAAAATGGTTTGAAAACAGGTAAAAAGTAGTAAGCATGAAAGCAATTCAACGTTAAGCCTGAAATAAATGTAACTGACACTATTAGTTTTTCATTTATACTTCTACTTTTTCAAAGATATGACTAGAGAATGCATGGTAAGAGATACTATGTATTGAAGGTGGCAGAGATCTTTTTAAGAGTTAAGACTTTATCTGTTTTTGTTTTTTTTTTTTAGTTAGTTTGTTTATTTGTTGGTTTCTTTTCCCAGCTTCTATTGCTTTCAACTTACAGCCCTTTCTCTCCACCTTCAGGAAATCTTTTGAGAACCAATTATATTATTTTTCATTTCTGATTGTTAAAAAGGTCAGAGTTAATAACAAAAAATGAGGAAGCATCAAGAAATGTGATTAAATAAGCGTAAGAAATAATTACATAAAAATCTTAGTCAAATAAATGTTTTGGAACATTAAAAAGCACAGTGTAGTCACAGGCTGTTGAGCTGGCCTCTGATGCTGACAATTGCAACTAGTAAATCACTCCTTGTTATTTAGTGCAGGCAAAATCCTAGAATACAATGATCAGCATTCCTTTGAAAATCTGGTTCTACTCCAATTCCTAGGTCCTGGGTCTGGCCCATCCTCCATTCAGCTCCCTACCTAGTGGTCCACCTCTTTGGAGAGAAGGACCAATAAAATGGCACTGGTTCAGTCAAGATAGCATAAAGTATATAAAACAAAATGCAGTCAGTCATGTCAACCAAGATGGCTACCAGTCACCCATGACACTTTGGTTCAAGAGAGAAACTACCAAAGTCATGCTAGACACATCTGGAAAGGAGACACACCTAAGATATCTGCACATGTGATCAGAAAAGCCATGTCTTCAGAGTGGAGCCACCCTTAGGCTCCTGGGGAAATTCCCCACTTGCCATTAGAGCCACCAAGACATTTATCAAGAAATCCAGAAGGGGGGAATACACCACTTTCAAGGTATAACTGAGGAAGGTTCCAGACCACTGTGAGACAGCCAAGCTCCACACCAAGATGCTGTACCACACCACACTAATCTTCTGCCACGCATTGGCCTCCAGAGGCTCTGCCCTGCTGGACTGAGGACTTCTGCCCTGGTTTCCACCTGGCTCCATATTCTTCCTTGCAAAATGCTGATGGTTCCCTTCCTCACCATGCTGTCTCCTGGACCCATAGGCTGTCTCCTGGACTCTGGGACTCAGGTTTGTTATTGCCCAATTCTCTTCTGTGATGGTATTACTAGTTGTTTCTGAATGATTAGTATTGTTTTTAGGTTAGTATGGATTTGGATTAAATCTGCATTAATAAAAGCTGAATGAACCTGTATTAATAAAGTCCAGGTGAATAGCCTGGTCACCTCTGTAGGCTATGGCTTGGCACTTTTGGTTCTTAAGGCCCTGATCAGGCAATCCAAGCAGGAACCAAATGCTGGCTTATAGAGAAGACTACATGGTGAACATAAGCTCACAACAACCTCTAAACTCTGTGCTGTGGTTAACAAGTCCCATAATGGCTGCATGCAGCAGATTGGCTGGCTGTCAACTCAGTGTGGCCACCTCACCATGAAAGTGGAGATAGTCTCTAGTATCTCTCTCTCTCTCTCTCTCTCTCTCAATCCAAGCAACTTTGTCTCCATGATTAGGCTATGACTTCTCTCCTTTGATACAGAACAGACTACATGTAGTATTACTCATTGGGGTAGTGTAGCACTGTGTTACATTCATCCCAGCTAATACCTGCACCTCTAAACTCAGAGAAGATAAATGAGAACACATCTAAACATCTGATGTGCCTTCTTTCTAGTGTAAATTTCCTGGGGGAAGGGAAAATTTCCTTGCTTACTTTGATGATATACAACTCCATATTGACTCCACCAAGCTTAAGTAGAAACAGCCTTGTTTCAACAGTTTTTACCAAGAAGATAAGCTTGCAATTTTTGCAGCAAAATTTTGATTGTCATCAGCTAAATATTATTCTACAACTTCACATTTGTGATGCCTAATATTAATCTTCCCTAGACAGAAGCATAAATTGGTTGAACCAAGGTAAAAGTCATATATTCAAAAAGACAGTAAAAAATACTGCACATTAAGTTTTTTAATCATTACCTTTTATACATGTTATTATAGACATGCTGAGAGAATGGTCATATGCTATCCCATAAAGGGTGTTGTACCATAATTTATTTTAGACATCCTGTTCAATGGTCATATGCTATCCCATAAAGGGTGTTGTACCATAATTTATTTTAAAGTTGTCATAATTTTTCAAATTTAATTTATTTTCAAGGTTTTATATATCATTGTTTAAACAACAATTTTATTAACTTATGTGTTGTCTCTTTCCAGGAGTTAAAACATTAAATATCATTTTTGAGAAGTATTTATTTTAGAATTGGTATCATTAATGATCTTAATTTTTAGAATTGGTGCTTTGATAGTTGAAGAAATTTAATTATTTAGTACATAAGTAATCTCTATGAAAAAAATGCTAGATCAGTTTCACTGTGTACTTCAAATTGCAGATTTTCCCCCCAAACAACTGTTTCTTTGTAACTCTTCTTATGTATAAATTATCTTCAACATTCTTAATATTTTTCTCATTTATATCAGATTTACATTTAATTCATATGACAATGTAGCATAATCTCTTCTTTTTAGAGAAATAATGTGTGGATTTTCTACATAAAAGGAAATACTACACCATTGAACATAAACATACCAGTACTCTATGTTCTTTTTATATAAATTTGCTCTGAAAATGCATTCTTTTCTGAAATTTGTCATAGCTGCTAAATATTTCAAGGTCTTTAGTTTCCAATGTAAAAAAAAAAAAATCTTAATTAGCACAATCGTTTTCCCTTAAGTAAAACCTCATTTAAAAGGGGGCTTTGGGGATCAGTTGTTTCTATGGTAACTAAAATTTCAAGTGGAATTATAAACTGCTGAAACAAGATCCACTTGATCAACCACATGAAAGAAATTTAGGGAAATACTATCTAAAAAGCAGTAAAAGGCATCAGTTTTCTTTAAGTGAATCCCTGGGAAAAAATATATCACTTCTTTGTGTTCATTGTGTTGTGTTTACTTCAGTGTTTCAGCCAAATTCCAATATAATATACAGTTTAATTATAACAATAGGACTTAGGAGTTCTTTACTGATACAGGGAAGTCCATAAAAACAATGCATTCATGGGCAGGATGGAGGTTTGAAGCCCATATTACCATTACCCTGGCTTCCCTTAGGGCTCTAAACTCTTATAGCTATGCACAAGAGGACCCATCAGAGAATCAGGAACCTAGTATAATTTTAACAGTTAAACATGTATACAATCTACTCAAATGCATAGCATTCTAAATGTATAGAGAACAAAGCTTAGATAATAAGCTTAAAAGAGCCCTCTTCCTTTCTGAATGTAGCCAGTTGATCGTCCCAAATAGTGCCACATCACTTTACCTTTGAGGTTCCGGTTTGATGAGTTATAAACTTTCAAGAAGAGAATGCCTTACCAGAATCTGCCCTAGGAAGAAGAGGAAAATAGGGAAATTCAATGTGCCCTGACTTTAACACAATGGTTCCTGGGTCTTGAATGTCCTATATGATGAACAATTGGAATAGCAATGTGTTTTTTTATTTTTCTTAAAAAATGAAGGTGATTATGGGGTAAATAGAGATGAAGAAGTGTGGAAGTAACACTGAAAATTCTTTCTCCAAGTTATTTAAATCTTTACTTATACACCCTAAAATGTAAATTAATGAACAGATTCAGACATTTTCATGGGAACAAAATTGGATGATCATATCTCGTAAGTTGTTATAGATCATATTAGTTTTCTATTATGAATTGATTCTTCAGTATATTTTTTTATTTTAGAAATGTATTTTAATATTGATTAAAAGTTAGATTTTAAAAAGCTGTTGCTCAATAGTTCATTTTCTTCTTCTACATGAAAAAGATCTACATCTAGTTTATTAACTATTAAATTAAACATAATGTTGTTACCACTCAGAATGATATTGTGAAAATTAGATAATATTTACAAGGTTTTACAAACAACAAAAGACAAAAATAAATAAATACATAATAAAAATAACTGACATTGTTATCTTTGGCAATGTGATGAAATCTATTTGTTTTGGACAAGTACAAGTAGAAATTAAATATATTATAGTTTTATTTTATCAATAAATATACCAATTATAAATCTCAATCACAATTCCCAGATTCATGCATTCAAGATCTAAAACTTTATTTTTAACAGGGCATACTCTAGTTGTATCTCCCATTGAGCTGGCAGATGGACTTGGCCCTGCAGACACAACCCCATCTGTAGAGAAAGGATTCTGCCACAGTTCCATGCGTCACAGAAGGCCAAAGGATCGAAGGAAATGGGGCTGATACTCAGGCAACACATGTTATCACAAACCCACTTCTCATCAGTGTCTTGAAGGTACCCATGAGTTTACAGTGTTTGCACAGCTTCATGAAATACATTTTTTAATTGCTTATCATCTCATCCATCTAGAGCTACTATGCAATCAGCCTCCCTCCACTTACTGCCTCCTTCTCAACTGCCAGTGCAGTGAATACTTTGTTTCAGTCTTCTAGAGGAATATTTTTCTTATTTTGAGGAAAACCTATACTGACATATTCTTCTTCAAGATAGTACTTCTATAATATACTCCAAGTTTCCTCCTTCACCTTTACCTTGACAACTAATTCTATGCTTTCTAAGAGATTCAGCATTTAGAATGCAAAAAGTAGAATGACTTAAACCTACTTCTCATTTCCTTGCTACAAAATACTTTCCATACACCACTAAAGAATATAACCTTCTAACTACATGAAAGTAAGGAAAGGTAAATATACTAAGAGAAACAATATATTTTATGAATTCATATTATTACCCATGCAGGTGATATGCAAATACTTTGAAGAAATTTGCTTTGTATTTGTAGCAATGAGAATAGGTTAGAGTGCCCTGAGGTGAAAAATACTCCCTTAAGCTTTGTGGCTTCAAACAAACATTTTTGTTTTGTATTGTTTTGTTTGTTTTTATTCACTTTATTGAAGGTTATCTAGGATATCTTTTCTATATCACTGCTGGCATCACTTTGAGACCTGGACTGCTGGAGTAGCTGCTACCTAGAAAGTCCTGGTTGCTGTAGCACGGGGGAAATAAAAGGTCTTGCGTTTTCAGTGACATATACTGCTCTAGAAATAAAACACAACTCAAAATTATGGGCCAGTATAAGTCAACCACAAGTGGTTTCATCCAAATCAAAGAACTTGCCTGGAAGAAAAATAAATATTTGAAATTAGCCCAAAATATTACTACAGTTCTGCCCATTAGTGTTAAATGCATTTTTATGTTTGTCTTTGTCAAAAAACATAATCATTTAATGAGAGTGTTTAAAAATAAAGTGACCAGTCAGGGCACAAAGAAGAATCAGCCAATGAATGCATAAATAAGTGGAACAACAAATCTCTCTGTCTCTCCCCATCTCTCTATCTCTCTCCCTCTCTCTCTCTCTGCTCCCAACCCTTTTAAAAATTAACAAATACAAATTTTAACACTGTAAATAAAAGGAGTGATTTTGTATAAATTTGGTATCCTCTAACACTCCTATATTTTTTGACCAACTAAAATAAATAATAAATCAAACAGTTTGAAAAGTGCGAACTGCTCTTCCTCTTTGACGTCACTCAGCAAATTACTCCAAAACATTGTGTTTATTTGGAAAGCACCATGCAATTTGCCTTGGATATACCATGAGAGAAAAAGGCTGACACTGTCATCAAGGAATTCAAAATTTAGTGAGTAGAAAATGTACATAAATAAGTTTTACTCTATAATTCTAATAAAACTGCTTTTCTTAAAGTCATAAAGCCTACCTAATGCAGTAGTCCAGTAGTCAACTCCTAGTTCAGGAGTCCACTCCTAGTAGTCAACTCCTTGTAATAGATGTTTTTTTACTATGTAGCATAGCATTTTCTAATACATTTCTTTGTCAGAGGTATACAAGTTAATTTTTTCAGCTGTATTCTTTCTTTGATCTCAGATTTCTATACCTCTATATTCAACTATCTCATAAACACTTGTGTATCTAAAAGAAAAATCAAAAGTATCATGCCCAAAATTTTACACTGGAGATTTTCTACCCAAATATACCTTTTTCTTGCATTGCTCACTTTGTTAAGAAACACCATTATTTCAGTTGCTACAACAATTTTCTTAAAAGTTATTTTTGTCTGATTTATAAATAACACACACTTCAAACTGCTCATCCATCAAAAAATCTTATCAGCCATAAATTCAACTTCTTTTCATTACTTTTATCATTAAAAATAATGTTTTAATATGCTATCATTTCTTTTGTCAATTTGTACAGTAGCTGTTTGGCTTCTATTTTACAATTTTGTACCAACTTCGTAATTAATGATTTTCCATAAAATACTATTGGGTGGTGATTATATACATATCAAGCTTAGAGTTAATCACTTAGCTATTTATTAGTCCTTTATGTAATGCTTGCTATATGAAAGGAAGTGGACTAAGAATGGAAGTGACAAATCTATGCCCTTAAAGATGGAATATAGGCTCAGTTGTTTTTTTACTGTAAGAATATTTTCTTAATGCTCTTGTTTTTTTTTTTTTTTTTTTTAATGTGTTTTTATTCTGTTTCATAGATTCTCATGGATTTCCTAATTGGATAATACCTCTAATAAAAATTTACAAAAATTTTTCAAAAAATCTGGTTTCAAGCTCATTTCTTGTTTGACCCTTTCACTAATTTTATAGATGGAAAACTAACATTATGTTTCATAAAATAAAGCCATAAGTAAATCTTCTAAATGCAAATTCAAACATGTATTTAGTCATTATATATTTTTTTAAATCTTATGATAGAATGAAGTCCACCTACAATTGATACTTTTTAAAAATAGATTAAAAACAGTAATGAGATCCCAATGCTCTTCTGAGATAAAACTTAAAAAATAAATTAAAATTCCATCATTTGGAAAATGTTTTTCTTAGATCTAAGTGTAAGAATAAGTACCCAGATATATGGTATGTTTCGTAGTCCCAAGTGTCAAGGCACACTTGATATTTTATGGGATGTTTCACCTCAAGAAACCCTTATGTCAACACTAAATTGTGTAAACTCTTCAAGACTTTATCTATGCTTCACTCCCAGTTACCAGTCCCAGCATTGATGCTATGTTGAAGTTTCATTTGAGTTTCTTGTGCATTTTCCAATTGATTTCTTTGGAGATAAATATGCACTCCAGGTACGAGCTTTATGATAGCTTACATGAGGTTTAGGGCTGACAGTTCTCTCTTGATATACAGCTTGTCTGTTCTTGAGCTCTGGAAAGCTAAGGTGTTGCATGGCAGCTCTATAAATTTGCATTTCTTTACAATGGTAAGGAAAAGCCTATGGCTTGATTCCAGTATTCATGACTCAAGGACAATCTTTTATTTTTATTTTTGTCTATGTGAGTTGTAACAACCTCAAAAATAGCGCATGCAGAGATACTGTAATTTTCTGATAATTGTTAGCACTTTAACGTGGTTTAAATACACAAGCAATAAGGAGAATAGAAACTGTTAGCAAAATAATTATATTTATTTTATAATTTAATTACATATAATTATATTTATTATATAATTTAATTACATATAATTATATATAAAATTATTGTTTTTTATTTGTCTGGTGCCTGAAATGAAGCAAAACAAAAAAATAGTAAGACCTTTAGTGTTCAAATTCTCACAATGATTCACTAAGACTTTTTGTCAAATGCTTTCTGAAGTGTATTGTCTTGCCTGATTAAAGGGAAGGATGCCTTTGTTAACTGAAGGACAAATGAATATTTCAAAAATGAGAAGTAAATATTAATACTTCATTATTCACAATGGAACAGTTTTGCATTGTTTTTAACAAAATTTTCAACCTGGACTAGCAGTAAGCTTTATAATTGGTATTTTCACATCAGTTTTTTTAAAATTAATTTCAGCAATGCTTTTAGTATATTTTTAAATTCTAATGAAATGTATTGGCAAATATTCTGAAGAATTATGACCTCTCTTGACCAAGTAAAATCTGTCTGGAAAGTAAGTGGCTTATTCTTTCAATGTGATTTAAAATTCTGTGTGCCAATTTCTAAAATTACAAAGAATAATACCAGATTAAACTCATGATTTTTCCACTTACAAAGGAAATCTCTACAAAAAAGAAAATTCTGCACATGGCTGCGAAATATGTCTTATGGGAGGAAAGTACAGTATAGTTTGTTTCTATTTCTAAGGTGTGTATTTCTAATAGGCTGCTGAAGGGCCAATGATACCTCCCAGTGGAATATAAAATGATTCTCCTCACTCTATTTTATGCTTCCAATCTAGTGCATGGCAGGTTTTTCAAAATGGAACCATCTTGAAATTTATTATGTAAGTCACCTGTAATTTGAGTAAACTAGACATATGCTAATACACATCAGAGCATGAATAAATGTATATACAGGAGAATCTCCGTAAACAAGTAGGAAATAAACATGAAAACAATGACAATAATATTACGGGAATCTACCAAAAGTTAAGGTGTTTCATTTTTCAATAAAAGAATAACAATGTCAAAATTGTTGTTAGAACATCACAACTTATTTTATTTAAATGGAAGATGCATCTCTAATAGACACCGTCCACTAATCATAAATATTGAATATAAGGGAGGTATTAAAAAGCATATGGTGACTTCTGGTTTCAGACCCAACATGAAGAGTCTAGGTGTAGTCACTTCTATCACTATGACAAGAAAAACTTAAACAAACTAAAAATCAATTAGTTTTTTTGGTCTCATCAGAACCCTGTGATTGCTGCTACTAAAATGTGGAGACAGACTGATCCAGAGTCAAAGTCAAGATCTCTTACCTGGAGCATAAGGTTCTGGAGCCAAACTGAGAAAGTAGGCTTCACTAGTAAAGGAGAAATAAAGATGTTCTCATGTCCTGAAAGAAATATAGAAACAAAAACTTTAGTGAGGATAAAAATTATATCATTAGACATACAGACCTACATAGAAAAGAAAGAGCATCAAATAAGGAATAAATGAAAGTAAAAAATATATATTTTTCTCATTCTTCATCTGAAAGATAACTGTTTAGACTAATAATGGTACCAAATATATCGGATGATTATAGCACTTACTAAATGAAATGAATGATAGCAATATCTTAAGTGAATGGAGGGAGATTGGAAAATTGTTATGAGGTAACTACACTGCGCATGAAGCAATATATTGGATTTAAATTAATTATTAGTGCATATTGGAACATTAAAAATATTTAAAAGTATAATCCATATGCTGGAAGAGGAGATAAAATGATATACAAATATGCTCAATTAAAACTAAAGAATGTAGAAAATGAAGAAACATTGGTAAAAATAACAATAAGGGCTACTAATATGGCAGTTATTAATCCAACTATATCAATAATCAATTTTCCTGTGAAAAGTCTAAATATAACAATTAAAAGGCAGAGAATGTCAGAGTAGATTAAAATACATATATAAAGTCTGTCTGGAAAAAATCCAGCCATTGTTAAAATAATGAATGGCTTGTGTGACTTGATGTAACCTAGCAGCCAAAGAGAGTGGACTGGAATGTATATGTGTGAGTGATGACAACTTCACCATACTAGTCAGTGGGGGCTGAAGATGCTGTTGAGTGAGCATTTGTACTTTGTGGCCGTCCCATTCAAAATGACTGATTGAGTAGAGCAATAAATCTGCATCAAATTTCCCATTAAGCTTGAACATTCCTCCATGGAAACTACTCAGATAAATCAGAAGGCTGCAGCTATGGGGAATTGGTGATTGGCAGTGTCATCACGATAACGTGCCCACTGGTGCATCATGTCTTGTGCAGAATTTTTTGGCCAAACCTTAAATCATCCAGGTGACTCAGCCCCACTACAGCCCAGATTTAGTGTCTTGCGACTTCTGGTTTTACCCAAAACTAAAATCACCTTTGAAAAGTAAGAGAAGAGATTTCAGACCATCAATGAGATTCAGGAAAATACGACAGGGTAGCTAATGATGATTGGGAGAACTGTGTGAGGTCCCAAGGTGCCTACTTTGAAGGAGACTGAGACATCATTGTCTTATGTACAATATTATTTGAATCTTCTTCAATAAATGTATCTATTTTTCATATTACATGGCTGGATACCTTCTAATCAGACCTTGTATATTAAAAAATATTATTGACCTTACCTCTCAAATTATTTATACAAGAATTAATACTAATGGTAGGAATAAAATAGAAGCCTACTCAATTCAACCTAAACTACGTCTCATTATATTAATAGATTACTTATAGAACAAAGTAAGTAAGCCTTAAACTTTTCTTGTTTTACTATAGAAAAGCTATAAATTCAAGACAGAGGAAATAGTTACTTTTGTTTATTTCAACACCTCAGCAACATAAAAGAAAATGTTAATACCAAAGTGGAATTCCTTAGTTCTGTCATTACTTGAAACTAGTATTTATATTGAATTTTGAGAACAGAACAAATTTTCGGTCTGTCTCCTTTATAATGGACTTTTTATTATATTTGTGGTTGAAGGTTGAAGCTTGTCTTATACTAATGGCCTTAAAAAATGCAATATACTGCTCATATGCAATTTTGATGGCTTAGAAACAAGGTAGTAATGTAGGCATTACTTACATTCCTATGTTTACTAAGAATATACTGTCCATAATAAACAGCAACATCCTTCTTTTGTACTTACATTCAGAGGGGAAAATCATGTTATTGAAGAAATATTTTCCAATGTAACTAAAAATAATGGAATGCAATCTAGTTTTCTATTTTGACCCTTATATAATCCTATTTATACTGAAGAAAAGTTTTCTGTTTTTAATATCTCTCTCCAATAATACATATTTATAGAAAATATGAAAGTTTACCTTCTCATATTCTTAGACATTCACTTAAAGAATGGCATAAACTAAGTGTTTGAATTCCAATAGACTTTATTTTTAAACTTATCCTTTTTTTAAAGATTTTATTTATTTATTTTTAGACAGAAGGGAAGGGAGGGAGAAAGAGAGGGAAAGAAACATCGGTGTGTGGTTGCCTCTCATGTAGACCCTATTGGGGACCTGGCCTGCAACCCAGGCATGTGCCCTGACTGAGAATCCAACCGGCGACCCTTTGGTTCACAGCCCGCACTCAATCCACTAAGCTACACCAGCCATGGCCCAATAGACCTTTTTATATGACAAATTGTAGTAAAGTTGAAAATGCATTGGATTAAAAATCAATAATACTAGTTTTTTAAGATTAAATCCATTAACATGCTTTTAATAAACCATGTCACATGTTTAATGATCTTAAAAAAGTGAGTAGAATGAACAATTTGAATTGAAATATGAATAGTCTTAAATATAAAAAATTAAGAAATTGCCAATATGTAACAAATGTTCTAGATATTGACATATTGGCCGTAAACTATCGAAAATATTGAAAAATCACGTTCGAGATTTGAGAATCAGACAGGGCAAAGCACTTAGATATTCTCCCTAACTCAGTGATTTTGTGTTTTTTCTAAAATAAAAATATCTTTAAGCTGTATTTTTAAAAGTGAAAGCTGATTGCATTTGCCTTTCTCTCTCTCTCTTTTTTTTTTTTTTTTTTTTTTTATAGTAGCACTTCTCCACACTGGGTTTCACACAGCAGGAGGGATGGATTTGAGACAGAAGAATAAATAAACATTATCTCTTTCTTAGTTCTGAATGACATTAACCATCTAATTGAATTGTGATATATAAGAAGAGAATATAGATAAAAGCTTGCACCATGCCAGTTATAACAATAGGAATTCTAACTCCTTATTTTCTCCCTCACACAAATTTGTTTCCGGCCCAAGAAACAAATAACAGTTTGGAATACATATTGTGCACATGCTTTTTATTCTGAGAAATAATCTTAAAGAATTTGATAGGGTACTAATAGATAAAATCACACAGTATGAAAAAAAATTGGAGATTCTCACTTGTACATGACACATGACAGATTATATTGAGAAGATAAGCAGACTAGTTTATATGTATCACAAGATTTCTACTGACGGGTATTTTCAGATATGGGAAGAAAACTTGACTGTTTTATTTACCCCATCTAAATGGCTAGAAATCAAAAGCTGTTGTTTTAGACTGCAATGCAATAACTGATACAGGGTTTTGTTATATCTTTTTCTTTATAAAACATGTTCATCAAACTATGAATTAGTCACAATTTGGTCAATGGCTATTATGGCATCCGCAGTATTGTGTTAAGCAAATATTAAATTACAGTTAAAGGGACTCCATAAAAAAGAGAAAAATATGAGTGGTCGATTAACTGGTTGATTGATTTAGGAGTAGAAAGTGAAACAAGAAAAAAACTAGGAGAATATGGCCTCCTGAATCCCAACTGAATAAAATATTTTCAGGTAGAAAGAATATTTTTTTTCTGGTTAATCAGTCAAGAAAAGTAAAGTAGTATGAACATTTGGGATTTGAACATTGGCCATTGTAGATCATATCTTCGGAACCCCCTTCAGAGTAGTGGAGGGAAGAGTCTAATTGGAGTATATTTAAGAGATAATAGTACCGATCAGACAAAAGTATATTCCACCCAATCAATTGAGAAGTATTGTTAGAAGAGAAGAGGAGAAATGGGCCATTATCCAAAGTAGAAGTGAGGTCAATGATTGTGAAAACATAAGCATAATACCACATTTCCACGTTCATAAAAGAGTGATCTAGAACAGAAGGTAAATTTGAAGCTATGAGCCCACATCATCAAATTTACCTTCTCTTCTAGATCATTAAAATTGCTGTAGTGACAGCCTTTAAGAGGACTAACAAAAATGAGATTTAGTGTAGCTTAACTAAAGAAAGAGAAGAGAGGTCCAAAATTGGGTTTAGAGAGGTTGGTGGTGGGTGTTAGATAAGGTGGTAGAAATTTGTGGAAGTTTTCTACTGGTTGCATCACTTCTTTAGTAAGTATGCCCTTGGAGTGAATGTTGTAGTGGAAATATTGAACATTTGAGGAGAGTGGAGAAGGTACTGACGTTTTATGCTTTAACAGAATTAGAGAATGATTGACCAGGGAAATACGGTATGATTGCCAGGCTGCATTAACTTTTGTGGTTATCACTTGATTTAACTACTTTATGTGACCTTTACAAAATTTTAATGATATTTATAGGAGTATGTTTTCTTTGTTTCTCATGAGTAAATTACTTTGTTTCTCACTGAGCTAACACAGTGGCAAAAAAGAGAGAAAAATATAATTTTTGTAAAATGTTGTTTTTAATAACATTGTATGCTTTATTTTAAGAAAGCAAGCTTATCTGAATTTAGTTTTAAGTAATTGATGTGAGATTGCAGATACTTTATTTGAAGAAAGATCTCATTGGAATTTTATAGTTATGTCTGCATGGAGCCAATCCAGAAAATTCAAGCAGTAGAGTTTATTTATATAGTTGAGTTGGTTTATAAACAATCCTTTTAAAATGTCTGCGTAAACTTCATAGATAATTTGAGGATGTTTTACTATAGAAATTTTTCTCTGACAAACTTAATAGGAGTGCATACAAATAGGTTCTTATAAAAGGAAAGCCATAAATTTTATATATGCCCTACCTGTTGCACATAATAATTACGTCACACCAGAAATGGGGTGTTACGTTTACATCCCCTTAATATATCCTGGAAGGCTTTTCATGTTTTGCAGAATGACAGTGCTGACCATAAACACAGGGTATATTCTTTTCCCCATTACTATATTTTTAATAGTGTATTTTATTAAGCTCATGGGAAAAGATTAATTTGAATATTTCTCTTATAGCATGTATGTGTATTGAAATATTTTAGTGGTTTATTTTCCTCTCTTTAATGTTACCTATTTACATTTTGGCTATTTTGTGGTGCTCAATTGCTTTTGGTAATAAGGATTCACAGCAGTATTTTTTTGATAATGGAAAGTCAAGTTGAAATTATAGGCAGCCATGAATTGGAACTGAGGAAGTTAGAAGCCCTCCTATTGAGATGAATATTAAAGTTAATTTTGTATTTCAAGATGTAATCACGCAATCTACCCTAAATTCATTATTTTCTGAAAAACGGAACCATAAAATTTTATACTGCAGAGATGTAAACAATTTGTCTATTTATCCTGATTTAGCAATGAGATATCTATTTTCAAAACTTATTTTTAGAAGAATAAATTTGCATGTTTTTGAAATCACATCTTATATATGTCAACTCCTGCCTTCACTATGAATCAAAGCAAAGAGACATAGCCCGGCTAAATAGACTAATCAACACAGATATTCAGAGAAGATATTGCAAACAGGAGCAACTTGCTTGATAAACTTTCTTGGTCCTCACAGTTTTCTACAGAGACAACCTCACAAGGAAAATCAGAAAACACTCTCTTGAATACCATCGGTGAACAACTCAAAGAATAATGCATTTTGCCCACTGTCTTTGATGTGGTGCCTGAGTTGTATTGTTTTAACTGAGCATCATGCACACACTATTTTAAGCAATCTTCTGGTATGTCCAGAATGTTCCTGGCAATATTAGGTTTAGAATCTGATGATGGGAATGCTCCTGAGACATTTGGAGACAGCTGCAGGCAGACATGTGAACAAACATGTAGTTTAGTACAGCTTCAGGGAGAGCGTTTCAGAACAACTGACTTTATTTTAGCATGCTGAGATGCCTTACACAATTATCGAAAGAAACAGGAAGGGGAAAGATGGAGAAGCTACCACCAGTTTTTCACTTGCAGAAACAAAATAGTCTTTGCATTAATTTGAAGAACCTCTATAGATTTTCCACAAAAACCTTGGCTTACATAGCACAGGCAGGCCTCTCTGAACCAGAATTGCATGCACAAACCGAAAGAAGGTAAAATGACAGTTCGATTCATTCCATTGATTGCTTCCACGTTGGGGTGTAGAGTTGCAAATACCAGAAGGGTAGCTAGAATTTCTTTCACTTAGCATGTGAGGCAGCCAGAGTTATTGCCCTGTCTTGACCAGTAACAAGTCTATCTTTGCAAAAATTGAGAGACAGAGACTCCCCAGACAACTCAGCTAGAAATGAAAGTGGACTGTCAGCAACTCTTTGTCTTCTCGCATTTGATTTTCATAATAATAATCTCCTTTAGAGCAGCTGCCTCTAACCTTGAATATGCTTCAATGGGGCTGAAAAAAACATACTAGAACTTCTGTTTAATTATGCTTAATCTTTCTTTCAATTTTTACATGTTTTATAATTAACATATTTTACTTCTAATATTATGCAACTTATAGAATATAAATATACACCGATTCTAAATATAAACCAATAAAGTGTTGCTGCTATTAGTCACAATCAATAGTGTTTGGGACAACTGGCTTAAACTATGTTATAATCATCTAGAAAAATAAAGCTATTAGTATTAAATTGCTTTTCCTAATTTTCACATTTTGCCTTCAGTGATTTACAAACACTATGACATGTATAAGAAACTTTGCAGGCTAGAAAGGATTGGCAAGACATATACAAAGTCATGAAAAGCAGGGACCTACAGCCAAGGTTGCTCTACCCAGCAAAGCTATCATTTACAATTGAAAGGCATGTAAAGAGCTTCCAGATAAGAAAAAAACTAAAATAATTCATCATCACCAGAGTATTATTATATGCAATGTTAAAGGAACTTATTTAAGAAAAAAAGATGATCAAAACTATGAACAATAAAATGGCAAAAAATACAGATCTATCAACAATTGAATCTGAAAAACAAACTAAGCAATCAAGAAGAACAGAGGCAAAGCCCTGGCTGGTGTAGCTCAGTGGATTGAGTGCGGGCTGGGAACCAGAGGGTCCCGGTTGGATTCCCAGTCAGGGCACATGCCTGGGTTGCAGGCCAGGTCCCCAGTGGGGACCACGTGAGAGGCAACCATACATTGCTGTTTCTCTCCCTCTCTTTCTCCCTCCCTTCCCCTCTCTCTAGAAATAAATAAAATCTTTAAAAAAAAAAAAAAAAAAGAAGAAGAACAGAGGCAGAATCATGGATACAAAGAACATTTTGATGATTGCCAGATGGGAGGAGTTGTGGGGGAATGGGTGAAGAGGTGAGAGCCTTAAGAATTACAAGTAGGTAGCTATAGAATACCCATGGGGATGTAGAGTATAGGAAATGGAGTGGCCAAAGAACTTAAATGCATGATCCATGGACATGAATGATGGTGTGGGTATTGCCTGAGGGGTTGGGGATGCTTGGTGGAGGGAGACAAAGGGGAGGGGGATCAGGGCACCTATAATAGCATAATCAATAAAATATAATTTAAAAAATGAAATTAAAAAAAAAAATTAAATGAGGTCATTAATGTGGGACCTTCATCAGGTAGGGCAGGTATTCCTATAAAAGGAGTAGACACCAAAGCTCTCTCTTGGTCTCCACAAGCACAGAAAAGGCTGTGTGAGGAACAAACAGGTAGACCTGGCTAGAATGCAAGGCAGAGGAAGAGCCGAGGGAGGGAACTGCCCTCAAAGGCAGTGCTGCTTGGGTAAACAAGCTAGCATGGCACAGTTCAATAGATTTCTCCATCCTCAGGTAGAGATGCAGCAGAGGAAGGCCTTGCAAGGAGTGTGCTAAGAGGCTAGTGAGATGTTTGGATAAGGGAAAAGCTCTCCTGCCCACCTCCGCCTCAAGTGTACTGTAAAGATTAACATGGCGGCATGGGAGGTGCTGCCCTGTCAGTCTACTCTGGGAAAAGGACGGGATTGGCTGAGGGGCTGGACCATCTCCCAGCTCCCAGAAGCTTAGGTCTGAGGTTTAAAAGGAGGGAAACTGGAATAAAATCAATCCTTGTTATAAAGTGGTAAATAAGTTGTCTGTATTGTGTTCTAGTGTTTTGAGGTAAATAGAATGTTTGTGATAAACTACAACACTTAGCCAAGCAGATTTCTATGCAAAAGATGAAAGAGGAATACAAGAGGAATTGTTAAACAAAAATGGAAAAGAACAGAAAGATTTGCAAAATTCTCAGCCAATCCACATTGTATATGCATATATATGTACTACATGTATACTACATATACATATATATGCATATGTACTATGTATATTTATTTACTACATATATATGCATATATATGTACTACGCATATATACACACATGTTCTGGAGAGAACACCAAGGTTAGGGTTTGTACAATTGCTCCATAAAAAGATGCTAATCAGCAATCTCAAAAGAACCCAGGAACAGAGGTGGGATTACACCAGCAGAGATACTGCCCATTTGGACCAAAGGGAACAGAGAAAAGATAAAATAAAGAAAGGCATTAGGTCTTTTGGAATTCTACAAAATAAGACAATAGAGCTATCCAGCTGCAAGCATGAATTTTTCTTCAAGAAAAGGAAGAAAGGACCTTCAGGATGATTCAGAGATCATTAGGCTGATACTCCCACCACAGACTCAGAGCATACAGATCTGGGAGGACATTTACTCCTTGGTTTTCAGAGGGTGAGGCCACTTTCTTGGTTTCAATGGGCCAGGCTGCCTCTGCCCTGTGCTTCAGGGGGACATTACCAACTGAGGGTATAGGGCCTCTACCCAAAGCCAAGAGGACAGATCTACCACTGATGTCTTGGGAGTGATATTGCCACACCAGTGGGACCAAAGGGTAGATCATAGAGTCAAAAAGCTTTGATTATTCTCAAGCCTTAAAATCTAATAGCATTTGCCTTCCTATCTCTGAGATTTTCTTGGGACCCATCACCCCTTCTTCATTCTGATTCCTTCTTTTGAGAATGAAAAAAAAAGTTTATCCTATGCCCGTTCCACTATTATGTTGTATTCTGCAATGATCACATCTGGAGAGGATTTTTGCCTCAGGATAAATTATACCTTGAGTTTTACCCATATCTGAATTAAATTATATTTAGATAAGACTTTGGACTTGAAATTAATGGTAATTGGGTTAAGAATTTTGAGGATGTTGAAATAAAGAGAATGTAGGAAATGGATTTGGGAGACCAGAGGGCTGACTGTTACGGGCTAGACTGTGTTTCCCCAAATTTATGTCTAATTTCTAATTCCCAGTGTGAGTATATTTGGAGATAGGACCTTTAGAGAAGTAATTAGGTTAAATGAGGTCTTCATAATGGGGTCTTAATAGAAGAAACACCAAAACATGTTCCCTCTCTCTCTCTCTCTGCATCTCTGCACACAGTCAAAAGGCTATGTGAAGACATAGCAAATAAGCGTTGTCTGCAAGCACAGGAGAAAGGGCTTGCCACAAACCCACCCTAAATACAGCTTGATATTGGATGTTGACCCTCCGGAACTGTGAGAAAGTAAGTTTCTGTTCTTGAACTCAGCCAGCTGTGCTATTTTGTTATGGAAATGCAAGTAGACTAATAAAATGACTAATAGAAAAGAAAACAAAAACAAGACTCTTTTGACTGTATATTAAAGCCACATTTACATTAAATGCCTACAATAAATAAAATGAAGTCAAATTGGAAAAAATTTCAGTGACATGCAAATGTCACTTAATGACATGCAAATGTCATGGCATAATTATTTATTATGCAGATAAATTTTTAACAATCAATGTGTATAAAAATAACTAAAAAGAGCAAACTCATGAATGTAAATTTATAATTTCAAAGTATGTATTATTGTATTTACATTTATATTATTTCACTTATAATAAATTTTAAGTGAAAAATATTAAAATATTTCCCAATATTAAAGGATGTCATTTAAATGATGTTTTATTATAAATTGGTCAAGATTAGACTCTCTGTGTTACCTGTTTACTTATTTTTATATCTCTATAATAACAAATATTGATCACCAAGTAGTGAAAGGGGTAATTATACATAACTAGTCATGCTCTCTTGAGAGAGTGGCCAAGGTTCTCCGAGGTGTTCTCTCCTTGAGAGAGTGGCCTTGCTATCCCTTTCCCTCCACAGGATTCGGCAGTCCATGTGAATTTGTCTCGTCTCAGCCACAACACTGCGGACCCCACGAGCCAGGGTCCGCGTCATGAAGGGACAATCACAGGCAATTAAATGCTATGGTCTGGAAGTAGTATAGGTACCCTGTGCCATAAGGTATTAACTGTAACTAGTCATGTAGTCCTGCTCAATGGCATAAAGGCAAGCAAGCATCAAGTGCCATGATAACTGAATAAAGCTGAAGATTGGAAGCCTTCATCACAGGCCTCATAAAACAAGTAGACCTAACAATAAATTTCAACTACTCTGAAGCATATTTTAAAATATGCATTAATAATTTTAATGTTTGTTTCCTTTGAGCTAGTATATATTTCTTTGTTTTAATTAATCAGCCTGAGTCACTGACTGCAATGCAATCACTGTTCAACAAGTCTGGTGTGCAGAAGGCCATTTTCCTGCAGAATAAATCATTTGCAATTGCCAGTGGTTTTCCCTGAATAATCAAACAAGTTTTTAGCCAGATTTATATTCTTAGAATTTTTATAAGAGAAATTGATGTATATGTATATATTTACATAATATTTTACACTGAATAATCATAAGTATACTACTTATTAATAAAGTGATCGTCTTTCATCAATGGGATTATGATTTTTAATGTTTTGTTGAAATGTTCATATTAAGGTGAAACTGTGAACTTTTTATGCCTAGGAAAAAATTTCCCCCCAAAAGTTGCATTGTGTGTCTAAAAAACCAACCTGGAGGCATGAAGTGAAGTTAGGGAGAAATAAGATTTGAGTCTGGCCTTAGGTCATAAAAGGCAGTCCAGGGAGCTAGAGAAGGGAGGAATTTATGAAGAAACAGAATAATAAGCTAAAGCTATGGTACTGAAAAGTTTGAGATATGTTTGAAAAAAAATCTAGTAGTTTTGTTCCTTATTGGACATTTGGTCCCATGCAAAACATCTACAGAGACATTTGGTCCATGCCAAAAGGTCCTTGACATTTGGTCCTGTCCAAAATGTCCACGGGGAAGTTCGGTCTGTAGTTAACATAAATCTTGCTCTTCTGCAAGAGTTGAACCATGACGCATCTACCTAGTCCTATGTGCCATTCACCAGCCAGGCTATCAGTCAAGAAGGGTTGTATTTGTTAGTACAGCCACAAGAAAATTATTGAGCCAATAAAACATGATAGCATTTTTATGTGTTAATTCTGTAAACCCAAAGTAGAAATAAATGTTTTGGGTTATTTGAACCCAGGGACATTTCCTTAGTGTGGGTGTTTTGAACAGAACAAAATATTAAGGACCATTTTTATTTGACCATTCATTAAAGCTCCTAGATGTTTTGGACAAGACCAAATGTCTACTAATCGCCTTATTTGATTTAAAAATTAAAAAATGTAGCATATTGCTGAAGAGTATAAATGGCAGTTCTCATTGTTTATATGCAATGTTATAACTAATGGAGTGCTATTGAAATTATTAAAAAGGAAATGACTTGATGAAACCTTTTTAAATTGGAAAAGGTTTATATCTGGCTGTGGAAGCAACTATAAAGTTACTGCAATAAATTAAAAACTATGAAGTCAAAATTCCAGAAGTAAACAATAGTAAAGCACACTAACATGCATTTCTTCATGTCTTCAACCAAGAGCAATTTGATAATGAGCAGTACACTTCTTTGATCTTTGCTTTAACCTTCTCCTATTTTGTGTGCAATTTCTGTATAATAATGCATATTTGTCTGATCTCTTTATGTTGTAAACAAAGAAGTGACTTATGTTCAAAGACTTAAGTCCAGATTCAAGTTACCAAGAGTTCAGAAGATAAAGATTGATGATCCTAGACAAAAAAAAAAAAAATGTGTGAGTTATACTGTATTAATGTTTAGTTATTTTTTTATTTATAGAGAATATCCCTTCTCACATCTATCATGTAATGTGAGCTTTTACTGCTTTGTAAGACTCTAAAGCTGTGAGAAGATCATGAGTGGTAGCTACGTATAAAGGCAGTGTTTTTCTATATATATTAATAATCTTTCAGAAAAATCAAATTGGGAGCAAAGTAGAGACATACATATCTAGTTTCCCAAAGTGGGATCAATAACTACTAAGGTTCAGCAAGCCAAACTGACCTTAGTTGTCTAAATAGTGTATCATCTCAACTACAAAAGGGCTATGTTGAATAAAATGAGGCAAAAGCATTATTGATAATCTGAAGAATAAATTGGAATTTGAAGAAACCTGGAGCTGAGGCAGTAAGATAGGTTGTGAAAGAGTTAATGTAGATAATCACTAGGAAAATAGAACTGAAAATCAAAGAGCAGGGAAAGATGGGAAAGAGTTTACAGAATAAAAATCTGTAGAATTTAGGAATTAATTGATTGTGGAGAAGAGGGAGTGGTAAACAATCACTCTGAGGTTTCTACTCCAGTTGACTAAGCCAATTGTGGTATCTCTCTATACAAAGTGCTTAGTGATATTTCTTTGAGACTCAGCTCATCACAGTTTTTATTATGTTTCCCCAGATTCAGCTGAGTTGGGTTTTCACTCAATCAATCCTGTCATTAAATATACAGCAACCAGTGATGACATGGAAACATTATAAATCCGAACCTTTGGAAGATATATCTGAGCATTCTACATATGTGTCACTGTGTGTGTGTGTGTGTGTGTGTGTGTATGAAAGAGAAAGAGATTGAAAGCACAAAGTAATAATTACCATGTATCTAAATGTTAATCTGTGCTAACACTCTTCTTAATAAGGCTTTATATGCATGAACTCCTCAAAAATTAGACAAAAATGATGAATGTGTGCTAGTATTACTTCAGTTTTTCCAGATGAAGAATCTAAGGTTTAGAAAGCTCAAGTGTTTTTTCCAGCATCAGAAATACCTCACCACTCAGTGAAAGCCTGGATGCAGAAACGGATTTGGTGAAGTTAGCAGAGTTGGTCATTGAAAGGATCAAGTTCCCTGAATCAAAGGGCAATGTAGGTTATTAAGCCTGTGTTCTAAAATTATTCTAGCATATGTCTCTCACCTTTAAATCTAAATTATTCTAGTATATGTCTCTCCGAATCCACTCGTAACACTTCATCTTTACTCAAGAATATATGAGAGAGGTTCACAGTTTTAAAATAATAAGTCATGGGGCCCTGGCTGGTGTGGCTCAGTGGATTGAGCGCTGGCCTGTGAACCAAAGGGTCACTGGTTGATTCCCAGTCAGGGCACATGCCTGGGTTGTGGGCCAGGTCCCCAGTAGGGGGTGTACAAGAGGCAACCACACATTGATGTTTCTCTCCCTCTCTTTTTCCCTCCTTCCCTTCTCTCTAAAAATAAATAAAATATTTAAAAAAATAATAAGTCTTGGGAATGTAATGTATAGCATGGTAACTAAAGTTAATGATACTCTATGAATATTTGAAAGTTGCTAAAAGAGTAGATCTTAAAAGTTCTTGCCATGAGGAAAAAAATAACCATGCATGATGATGCAAGTTAACTAGACTTATTGTGATGATCATTTCACAAAATATACAAATACTGAAGCATTATGTTGTATACCTGAATTTAATACAATACTACATATCATTTATACTTCAAGAAAAAATAAAAAAAAATAATATATGCAAGAAATTGGGTCCAGACAGACTAAGCAATCTAGAAATAATGATTAACTGAATAGACTAGCCATTCTACAGAATGACAAGCTTGAATCCTGACCACTGTAGACCTTTTGAGAACCTGAACAGATAGACTACTATGAATATTATTCGACTGCCTAACATCTGTTATCTTCCTTCTCAGGTATCTATCTCCACATTCTGTTTAGGCGACCCATGTGATTCAAGGGGAATGGACCCCATCCAAACTCCAAGGGTTGACCCTGACAGAGTGCATCAATGAATAATTAATTCCCACTTTCTGTAAATGAGGAATTCAGTCCCAGTTGCTATTGGCATCTATTTTATGGTCATGAGGCGATCAGCCATAGAAAAAATGTAACATTCTGGATGATAGTTTAGAGTGAATAGGGTCTTCTAAAATATTTTTCAATGGTTGGATCCACTGATCCTGATGTTTTCCCTGAAGTGTATAACTTTGGATACACACTTCATGAACTAATTGTTCTCATTGCTTAAGTCAGCATGAGGCAAAGCTTTTGTTTTTTTCACACAAATGTACTCTATTAATATGCTGACTCTCTGGTTAAGTTGAGCAGTCCAGATATATGAATACATCTAGTCATAATTACCTGTTTGATTTTATAGACTATTCTAGACCTTCATCCCTAGACGTAATAATATTCTGGATACACTGCCTGATATATATCTGGACCCAAAAATGCGGACACACTGACATCTTAGTCACACTAACTAATCTTCATATTCACACAGGTCCAGTATCAAAATGTGCCTGTGAATCTGCCCACGCCATTCTCAGGAGCCTCTCAGTCATGTGCAAAAGGAAAGTGGTCACCCTGCCTGGACTCCCTCCTGCTGCTACATTTAGCTGGTGGGAGAGCTGCAGGCCTGGCTGAACTGGGACAGCTGGGCACTCACTCTCTCCCTGTCTCCTCATTCATTCTAAACTCTTCGTGTTGCTGTGGCTACAGGGGAATAATCTAAGAGTGTTAGTATAGAGGTTCCATTTTCTTAAGGCCTAATTTTCCAAGTCTCATTGCATCACTTCTCCTGCATTCTATTGGTCAAGCAAATCATGGGTCAGTCCAAATTCAAGGTAGTAGGACTAAAGCTTGATTTCATTAATTTCCTTTAAAATTTAAACTATAGGTTATCTAGCAGAGACTCTGACAATGAATGCTCATTTGAGTAACTACATGGAGTTATCATCTAGTAACTGATAGACAAGTTTAGAGATGCTACTTTGGAGCAATGATTTACATACAGTTTTTTAAATATTTTTTTCTAATGGTTTTTAACTTTTTTTTCAGAAGTCTCTTGATTTAAATATCCAAGAGGTAGATGAGGACAAGCAGATGAATCTAGGTCACACTCAACCCTCCCACTTCCTAATTCAACCATAGTAACCTAACTTTATTTTTTTTAATATAAACTATCTGGGCAACATTTTATTTGGAAAAAATAATTATATTGTTAAAATTATTTTAAAAAACTTTGTAGATTTTTATATTATGTTAAATATTGTATCACATTTTACTGATATAAGATTCAAAATCCTAGTTATAAAAAGCAAAATGGTTATACAAATATTTCACTTTTTAAAATATATTTTATGATTATGGTATTACATTTATCCCATTTTTTCCCCATTTATTCCCCTCTGCCTTGCACCCTCCCAACCCACATTCCTCCCCCTTACTTCATGTCCATGGGTCATACATATAAGTTCTTTGCCTTCTATATTTCCTATATTATTCTTAACCTCCCCCTGTCTATTTTGTACCTACATTTTATACTTCTTATTCCTTGTATCTTTTCTCCCATTCTCGCCCCTCCACCTCCTTACTGATAATCCTCCATATGATCTCCATTTCTGTGATTCTGTTCCTGTTCTACTTGTTTGCTTAGTTAGTTTTTGTTTTTGTTTTTAGGTTTGGCTGTTGATAGTTGTGTGTTTGTTGTCATTTTATTGTTCATAGTTTTAATCATCTTCTTTTTCTTAGATAAGTCCCTTTAACATTGCATATAATAAGGGCTGAGCAATGATGAACTCCTTTAACTTGACCTTATCTGGGAAACACTTTATCTGCTCTTCCATTCTAAATGATAGTTTTGCTGGATAGAGTAATCTTGGATGGAGGTCCTTGCCTTTCATGACTTTGAATACTTCTTTCTATTCTCTTCTTGCCTTTAAGGTTTCTTTTGAGATATCAGCTGATAGTCTTATGGGAACTCCTTTGTAGGTAACTGTCTCCCTTTCTCTTGCTGCTTTGAAGATTCTCTCCTTATCTTTAATCTTTGGTAATGTAATTATGATGCGCCTTGGTGCGTGCTTCCTTGGGTCCAACTTCTTTGGGACTCTCTGAGCTTCCTGGACTTCTTGGATATCTATTTCTTTCACCAGATTGGAGAAGTTCTCCTTAATTATTTTTATCAAATGAGTTTTCAATGTCTTTCTCTTCTTCTTCTTCTTCTGGAACCCCTATGATTTGAATGTTGGAACCTTTAAAGTTGTTTTGGAGCTTCCTAAGTCTCTCCTCATTTTTTCTGAATTCTTGTTTCTTCATTCTTTTCTGGTTGAATGTTTATTTCTTTCTTCTGGTCCAAACCTTTTATTTGAGTCCTGGTTTTCTTCCCATCGCTTTTCAGGATGGCATGCTGTACAAGCTATGAATGTACATCGCTGTTAGTTCCTTGTATATATTTCTTTATTTTACTTTGCATAGGCTTCACTTTTTCCTCTATTTTAAACAATACTCAACCATTTCTGTGAGCATCCTGATTACCAGTGTTTTGAACTCTGCATCTGATAGGTTGGCTATCTCTTAGTCATTTAGTTGTATTTGATATGTTCTTTCATCTGGGCCTTTTTTTTTTTTTTTTTTTTTTTTTTTTTTTTTTTTTTTTTTTTTTTTTTTTTTTTTTTTTTTTTTTTTTTTTTTTTTTTTTGTCTCAAAATGCCTTTTACATTGTAAGGGGTGGAGCCTTAGGTATTCACCAGGGTGGGTAATCCATGTCACTGTGTTGTGGCACTGTATGTGGGGGAGGGGTCTGAGGGGAAACTGTGCCACTTGCTCAGCTCTCAGCCAGCTTTCAGTCACTTCCCCCCTACCTACAAGCAAATTGGGCCATTCTGGTGCTGATTCCTGGGTGGGTGGGCTTGTGTGTGTTCTAGGACCTTATGGGTCTCTCCAAAGAACTCTCCTGTGAGGCTGGGAGTTTCTCCCACCACTGCAATTCCCATGGGTTTTTAAAGGCAGAGGTTGTGAGGCTTTCTTTTCCTGCACTGGAACCCTAAGTTGTGCAGTCTGTCTCACTTCCCAGTTGTTCCTTCTGATTAACTTGCATGCAAATGTGGGACTGCCCAGTCTTCCAGTCACCACCTTGCTGCGAGTCCTCTCCAACCTGGCTGCCTGTCCCTACCCCTTCTACTGGTCTGGATGAATGTTTCTTCTTTAGCTCCTTGGTTGTCAGACTTCCATACAGTTCAATTTTCTGGCAGTTTTTGTTGTTTTTGTTTTTAAATTTATTGTTGTTCTTATTTTGGTTGTGTGAGGAGGCACAGGGTATCTACCTATGCGTGCATCTTGGCTGGAAGTCCCCAAATACTTCATGTTATTATTTAGCTCATCTTTTCAGGATGGCATGCTGTACAAGCTATGAATGTACATAAATCTATATAGAAAAAAAAATAAAGATTATGAAGTTGTGTGTAACAAAACCAGATTAATGTCCATTGCATAACTTGTACCCCTGACACAATTTGACATTTTTTTAGTTTGAACATGAGTAATAATATTTTTGATAAGATAAGTTTTAAATTTATCTAACTGTTTTAAAATTCATTTAACCCATCATCACCATATCATATGATTAAGATGTTACTCTTTTTGAAAAAAAAAAAAAAGCAAATGTTTAAGAGAAGAGTTAACATGTTAGTAAAACAGTACTTTTTTTATTTAACCTTGACTGTGAAACATAAAATAAAGCAAAAAAAAAAAAAAAGAAAAAAAATTTAGAAGTTTCATGTAAAAAAAGATTGAAGGGAATATAGTCCCTTCACTGGATTTATCTTCTTCCTTCTTAATAGTTGGTCTTGAGATAATGCACTTCTCTGTCCCATAAAAGAAATTTCCACTGAAATAGAAAAATAATAACCCCTTCCTTTCATTATGACCCTTCATATTGCACTCTGTGCATTTTGAGTAGACAGATGAGGTAAAATTTCTACTTTTTATCTCAATAAGTCAACTTTAAGATCGCCTATATTCTTAGGGAAAGGTCTCGTAATTTGCAGTGCTGAAACCTTTAATCATTCATTGTGACTGCTACAAAAAGATAGAACTTATTTCAAAAATAGCAATCTTGTCACTTGAACTGAAGAAAGAAATCCACAATATTAATAGATCACTGTGACAGTTTTTGTGGTCAGAAGAGAAAGGCAAAGGAGAAAAGTACTGTTTCCATTTATCTTTCTTAGTAGTATGGACAGGCAGAGGGAGAGAGAACCTTAACATTCAGATACTTCACTCTGGTTAAAAACCAGGAAAAAAAATGTTTTCAATTGTATCCAGAGGTTTAAATTTTATGTTGACAGATAGTGGAACTATTTTTTTTTGTCAGCTCTAAAGAAGATTTATTCACCCATCTACTTATTTTATCATTTGCTTATTTATTTATTCAATAAATATTCATTGAACAGTGTTTTATTTCAAATACTGTGCTGGTTAATATTATCTTAGGAGTTAAAATGATGATATTAGCTATCAAACTAAAGTACAAAAATATGAACAAACAAAATCTTAAAGATAAAATGCAAGAAAAGTTTTAGCCATAAAAATCTAAATATGTGATGATCATTTCTCAAAAACTCGTGCATGTAGTATATTCTATAAAACTAACAGAAACTTCTACATATTATATACTAAAAATTAGACTAATATCTTTTAGAGGGAAATAATATAAAAAACAAATTCATTAACACAAAAATATGAAGGGATTAGTCAAAGAACATATGTGAACAACCCATGAACATGGACAATGAATGGAATGGGATTTGACTATGGGAGTGGGGTGGTAGACTGGGGGGAGGGGGCAAAGAGGGGAAATTGGGACAATTGTAATAGCATAAACAATAAAATATTTTGAAAAATGCATAAAAAGGAAAAATATTCAAACCAAATTAGAATTTTATAAAGACTCTAAAGCGTAATGAAATATTTAATAACCAGTTGTTAGTGCTTTGATGTTTTACAAGAGATAAAGTATGTGGTACTATATTTTTAGAAACTTTAGTTAGGTCTTAATGAATTTCTCTAATGCCATTAAATGTTGAAAATATTATTAAATCACAATTAATTTTCTCACTTATAAGATCTGCTGACTTCAAGTGAGCATATTAACAAAGACTTATTATGAACTTTACATAAAATAGACCAGATTTTATTCAAATATGCCTTATTTTTCATACTAGAAGTAGTTAGTATGAAATGTGGTGTTAGCAGGGTAATCCCAAATCCCATATTACACTCAATTAAACAAAAATTAAAGCTTTTGCCTTTGGAATGAAAAAGAATTGCCTCTTTAGGAATCGTGTTTCTCTGAGGAAACAATAATATAGTTACATTGATTAATTCCTCAAAGTTCTTTAAAGATGAAAATAAAATTTAAAAACAGCACTCCAGCATAACATTATTGAACATTCGCTATATGACACACATTTTTCTGAGAAAGGAACTGAGTTTTACTTTCACTTTTTTAGATAAAAAACTGAATTTTTGAGAACTGAGATCCTAATCTAGTGCTGCACCTTGACTGTTTCGATCCTAAAGCACGTGTAGGTTTCAGTGCCCCACTGCCTCGCTGCCGGTGCGGAGAGGTTACCATGAAGCCTTCAACACGGATGTCAGCAACACACACCGATGCAAGTGGAAGAGGAAGGATTAAAGCCCAGGTCCTCCACCTGCAAGCTCAATGCACTTTCGCTATAACTTACTGCTTACCTTAATAGGAAAGGACTGAAAACTATACCAAATAATCACATGGACAGTTGTAAATATTCTTAAAAGTACTATGTTGACGAAAAACACGCAATTCCAAATATTAAAATAAATCTCAGATTCTGCATGTATTTTTTTTTTTTTTATCAGTAGGGCATAAGAAACTCTTGGACTTGAAGAACCTGAATGTATATGTTGAATGAGTCCCTAAATACCTCTCTAGTCATTACAAGGAAGTTCACATGTAGCTCCAGACATAAAACCATTAAGCAGATTCTCACATAATCTATTTCATGCTGAGTGATTCATGGACCAACTATTCTTCTTCATATTTATTGATAGTTAAAATGGTGAGTGGGGGCAGAAGAGCAGAGAAGGAAGAAAACTGCTTCCTAGTATAAAACATTACAAAGATTAAACCACCGAGCTTTCCTCTTTGACACCTTAGGACTTGAAAATATCACCTTACTTTTCATCAAAAAGATGTGTGAAATACCCTTAAAATTTATATAGTTATTTGCAGAAATATTTCTACATATCTTATATGTGGGAAAATATATAAGGGATTTCAAATAAAAAATAGCAGGTACATAAAACAACTTCTGTAAAAGAAAATTGAATATATATTCATATACACTTGTTTATTAAAATTATTTATAAATATTTAATGGAAGGCCTAACTTATTTGTCTTCCTAAAATTGATTCACATTTATTAAGGAACACAATTTTATTCTAATATGATGATTGTGGCTGAGAGTTTTCTAAAACACCGAGCTCTGCTTGTAAAAAGATATTCCCCCTGGTAGAATGATTTATATGAGGAAATCTCTATTGCATCAACCCCACCATTGTTTGTACTTTCAAAAAACACCTTTTGTTGATTAATCTGCACAATGGAAATGAGCTATTAATTTTAATATCCGTATGGATTCAGAATATTCTGTGATAAAATATATTTTCATTGCACTAGTTTCTGTTTAAATTTTTATTCTACATTTTGCTGAAAGATATATTTTCAAATAATATGTGGATTTTCATTAACATCTGTATGAAATATATGTGTGGACACAGTGGCTACTATGACCAAAATTCCACGAACAAGTGTCAAAAGAGCATTAAATACTATTAAAAAATCATAGAATCTATCAATTATCATTATACCAGCTACAGATAGTAACTATTGATCTTTTGTATAGCCTGAAGTTGCTTAAGAATCTGAAGAAATATTTACCCACAACAACAGCACCCCAAAATAATCTCTTTTGTACACTAAATTTTTCCAATGTCAGAGAATCTATAGACATTTAGAGTTCAATTTTGTATAGATCAATATAACTTATAAATGCCTACATATTAAAAAATAATACTCATGATAGATTCTTTGATTATTCAATAAGTATTGAGTAGAAATTGAACTATTAGGAGAAAAACAGAAATGATATTTTAAGCCCAAACCTTCATTCAAATAAAACTCCATGGATTAAAGAATGAAGTCACATTTATAAATAGAATGAATGTTATTTTTACAGGACTTTTAGCTGCTTAAGAATGATTTGTTTTTACCTTTTAAAATTAACTTGATTGAGATAAAATTAGCATGTAATAAAATGCAAACAGATGGTTAAGTTTCGTCAAAACTACACATCTTTGTAACCGGCACTGTAACCAATATACAAAACATTTCTATCACCCCTCAGATATCCCTCATGACATTCCCTTAGTCTTCCCTGCCCCTACTCCCAGATCCATGTATTCAATGATCTGCCTCTGTCACTATGGATTAGTTTTGTCTTTTCTAGACTATCACATAAATAGATGGTTTGTACTCTTTTGCTCCTGCCTTCTTCAGGTAAGCATAATGTTTTTGAGGTATGCCCATATTATTTACATTTATTAATTTATACTCTTTTTAAAAACAAAAGAAAAAAATTTAAGTAGAATGAACAATAAATTTAACTAAATTAATAAAAAATGCATTCCTTTATGCCAGAAAAACATAATATACATTAAAAGTCATAAAAAATGAGTATTTTATATAGCTAAAACAAACTATTGTAATTTTGGTATATATAAATAAATTAGGTAATACTTACAATTTAATAAAATGGATAAAGAAAATTAATATAAAGCTAGCAGAAAATAATAAAAAACACTGACATATAAAATATCCAAGCTCATTAATAATCAAAGTCATGTTAACAAAACTATTATTTCACTATTAAGTCATTAATGGGAAATAATAAAAGATGATCGTAATAAATATCCTCAGGATGCAGAGACATCGACATCTTCACATACTGCCTGCAGCAATCTCTACAATTTAAATCTCAGATTCAAAGACTTCCCCTCAAAAATGTCCAAGCCAAGATATTTTTTCTGGAGAATTGTACTAATATTTAATAAAGAATTTTACACAAGCTTTTCTGGAAAACAGAAGAGGAGGTTAACACTCCCAATTCACGTATAAAAATAGTATTTTCTGATACCAAAACCAGACAAAGCAACTGTAAATAAAGGACAGAGCAAACCAGTATTCTTCATAAATATAAATGCAAAAGTTTTTGACAAAATACAAGCAAATGAGATTTAGAAATACATAAAATAATTATGTCTCATAACCAAGTTTCCTTTTAGGAATAAAGTGTGGTTTTTATTTATAAATTAATAAATGAAATGCACACTATTAACACATTCAAGAAGAAAAATCATACAATTATATCAACTTATATATAAAATACATTTGACAAAATTGAATATCCACACAAAAATTAATTTTAAATGGTTGATGATTTGTTTTAAGTGTAAAATCATGAAACTTTTAGAAAAAAATACCGCAGTAAATCTTTGATATCTAAATCTAAGTAAATAGTTCTTAGCCTTGCTACCAATAGTGGAACCCCCAAACTGGTAAGTTATACTTTGTCAAAAATTTAATTGCTAACAAAAAAATTTTGCTTTGTGAGGTACTAATTAATAGGAAGAAAAGACAAGCTATGGAGTAGGAGAAAATATTTGCAAATCTACATTAGACTAAATGACTATATAAAGAACAGGAAAAAAACAAAGAACACAACTAGAAAATAGGCAAAAACATAAAGATACATTTCAGCAAAAAGGACAGGCTGATGGCAAAGAGCACATAAGACGATGCTTGGCACCATTAGTCGGTTGGAAAATTAAAATTAAAATTAAGTAGTATATCATTATGTACCTATTAGAATGGCTGAAGTAAAAAACAGTGAAAGCACCAACTATTGAAATAAATATAGAAAAACTGGGTCATTCAGACATTGCTGTGTGTATGTATTGCCATTCTGGAAAAGTTTGTCAGTTTATTAAAACAATAAACATGAAACTAGGCAATTGTACTCCTGTGGGAATATCACAAAAAATAAAATTATGCACAGACTCACCTGTAACATAAATGTATATAGCAGCTTTATTTCTAACAACCAAAATTGGTAAATACCTTGGATGTCCTTCAGTGGATGAAACATCAGTGGGTGAATGGTTGAACAAACTGTGGTATATCCATACCAGGAAATGCTACTCAGCAACAAAAAGAAAAGCACCGCTGATAGAGCCAACAACCTAGATTGATCTCAATAGATTTAGGTTGAGTGAAAAAAGATAATCACAAAAGTTTACATATGGTGTCATTCTATTTATATATACATCATTCTTGAAATGACACAGTTATAGAACTGAAGAATGGATTAGTTTCTGCCAGGAGGTTAAGAACCAGGTGGGACAGGAGGAACATAGTTGTGGCTATTAAAGTGCAACATGAGCGATTTTGTGGTGACAGAGATTTTCTGTTTCCGCTTTCTGTATTAATGTCAACATTCTGGCTGTGATATTATACTGTACTGTAGTAAGTATCACCACTGGTGGAAAGCGGTTAAAGCGTACTTGGGATCTCTGTATTGTTTCTTATAACAACATGATTATAACTCTACAATAATCTCAGTAACGGTAGGAAAGCTTCTGGACATATTTTACAAATGCTATAAAGCATATAAAATATAATGTTCCTAGGATATAATTTAGAAAGCTAATGGAAATGTCACAGACATCTAGCTGGTAGAGACTACTAAAGGTCATCCAACCCATATTCTCCTTCCTTTAGAAAAACTTACACTTAAGTCTACCAGATGACTCTAATTTTTAAAAACACACTGAGGTTCTATGACCTCACTATAAATATATATGCAGATTTTCCCTCTGTGAGAAATGTCTTCTTCATATATATCTACTCTGTATCATCTATATCACAACATACACAATTAAATTTATTAATACCTTGACATGATCCAGAATTAAATCATATGGCTATGTTCAAGAATACTGCTATATTCCGATTCACATTTAAAACACATATAGCTGCCCTGCCTGGTACGGCTCAGTGGACTCAGTGCCCACCTGCTAACCAAAGGGTCACTGGTTCAATTCCCAGTCAGGGCACATGCCTGGGTTGCAGGCCAGGTACGCAGCAGGGGGCGTATGAGAGGCAACCAAATATTGATGTTTCTCTCCCTTTCTTTCTCCCTTTTCTCCATTCTCTAACAATAAATAAATAAAATATATTTAAAAAGACACATATAGATAGAATAGTATCTGCAGTAAATAGCTTCATATTTTTGGTGTTGGAATGGTAGTAGAGGAAGTGCAGTAGCTACAGTGAAGACTAGCTAGATGCTCATCAGTCTAATTCCTCTTGCTTTGGTTACAATGCTAAACCTCTTTGACACTTGATTGGGACTATATAATAAGATACTGGCTAATGATACATTTATCAAAGTGATAAATTCACCTTCAGCCATAGCCTAAATAAATAAATAAATAAATAAATAAATAAATAAATAAATAGATCTGGGCTATCTTCCATGCTGTCTTTCTCCCTGTTCCATCTGGCTGAAAACAAAGGATTTCAAAATGTTGAAGCAACACCATGGAAGGCAGAAATCTGAATCCTTAAGTCATAGATTGGACAAATGTGACAAAAGGAATGCCTAATTTTCATTGATTTTTTTATGTGAGCCAGACAAAAACCTTGCGCTAGACCACTGAGAGTTTGGTGTGAGACAGATTTACCTTATACTAATAGTATAAATTTCCATTGTTAAAAATAATAATTTACACATATGAGAGTGTATTATGAAACACAGTTATCTCCAGATTTCCAGATTCTGGCATCTGTAAAGTTGATTGAATAATTTCATTCATTTAGTTAGTCAAGCATATATTAATCAATGCAGACTTCATTTATCCAAGGCATTTTTTTTTTAGATTTTATTTTTATTTATTTTTAGAGAGAGGGGAGGGAGACAGAGAGGGAGAGAAACAGCAATGTACGGCTGCCTCTCACATGGCCCTCACGGGGACCTGGCCCGCAACCCAGGCATGTGCCCTGACTGGGAATCGAACCGGGACCCTCTGGTTCCCAGCCCGCGCTCAATCCACTGAGCTACACCAGCCAGGGCTATCCAAGGCATTTGTGTTGATTCTCCCTCATATACAAAGTCTTGTGTGTGGCAAAGCTCAGCTTTTGGTTTTGAGGGTAAATGATAACTATTCGATCCTATCCTCTGGATTGCTTCTTTTCTCCATTTGAGCCAGTCACAAAGATGAATGCATTTTAAACAAGATTACTTTAACAGCTGAATACATATGCATAGATTAGGTAACCAGAAAAATCTTTCAAAAATTCAAATACGATTTTGGTTATTCATTACATTGTAATGAAATCATCTGCCAAAAAAATTCTTCATTGAATTGCTTTATTGTAGCTCCTCTTATTCCTATGCAATGATGCTGCCTAATTAACTCAGTGAATTCCAAAAACCTAAACATACTAGTACATTTATTTAATAAGTGGACTACTAAAGTAGTAAAAATATTTTCCTAAAATGAATGGCTATTACATTAGCCATTCACTAACCTCTCTCTGCATAACCTATCTCTGCTAATACAACCTCTGCATATTAGCCACTCTCTAACCTCTTCTCCAACTGACAGGTTAAAGAAAATTTAAATGCATCCTTCCACATGGGTCCCCATGCTTAAGAAAACAGCTTTGAACCCAATTACACATGAAGGTATTTTCATTCCATCTTTCCCCTTGATTCCCATACTTCTCTTAGTCCATGGGACCAGCATTCACAGGAGGCCACTGCTGTCTTATGCTTAGTCCATCACTGACAACTTCTCACCTTGGCTCCTTATGTCCTTGTGTCCTTTTCCTTTCTGACCTATGGTCTTGTGTTATCAACATGAACATTTGTGTAACCAAGTCATGTTGGAAGTTACTGGGCAGGAAGGAGGTGTATTCTCACACATTGAGGAAGAGTCCATAGATAAATACCTCTCCTCTCTGTCAGTCCTCCAGTAGGATCTTCTGAGGCACGCTTCAGAAAATTTCAGAGGGTCTCCCACAGACTGAGGCCCAGTTGTCCTTATCTATAACAGAATCATTAACATAGCACACCATTTACTGACTGCTCGCTCTGCTCTGTCTCACTTTCCCTACATCTCCGTGTTTCCAAGGATCACCTCTCAGATAATCTACCTGTGTTCAATTTTTTGTCCCTAAGTTTGTTTTCAAGAAAATCCAAACAAATACCTGCTATATGTAAACAAATTACAGACATCATTCTGAGTCTAGCTTTTTCTTGTACTAGCAAGATATTAAAGATATATTTTTAGTTTTATATATAGTCAGATATTGTATAGAAATCTCCATCTGCAACTTAAAACAGAATTAGATATATGTATTTTATTTTTACAATAAATACAATGCTTATAATATATAAATTACTATAAAGTAAACTTTGTTTTATATATGCACATATATATGTAAGTATATATGTAATATGCATGTACATGCATGTGTATAATTATATACTTTCTTATTTCAAGATTAACATTAATTATTTCTGGAATCTCTCCACCAGTTAGACTTTATCCTTTTCTTACATTATGCTCATGTCACATGTTACATTAAGGTATTAGAGGACATCTAGCTTATCCCTAGTCATCATTCTACAAAAGTTAGAATCTATTATGTATTATCCCTATTTCCATCTCTTATTCAATCCTGTTTTGCTTTTAGACCATGTATGGTCATGAACATTTATTTTGAGACTGTCCATTGTCCCATTTAGCTTAGATATGTCAAGTAGTTATTTCCATTTTCCAGAAATTTTGCCAAGAGTCTAATAGAAGTGTCTGGATGTCCAATTCTGTCAACTTTGGGAACCATGAGATTACTTCTTTTAATCTTACTAGATTACTTTTTCATTTTTGTTTTTTGCTTGATAAGGGAGAATTTCAATCTCAGTACTGATAGAGCAACACAGTATCATATACCCTTTTACTATTTAATTTTGCATTATAATTTATCCAGCCAGTCAATAAAATAATCGATCAACATTTATATTGATTTGTTTTATTTTTAAGTATTTATTTTGCAGCATAAAAATTTTGCACACACATCAATATTAAATGGTATTTTCAGTGCTTTTAGTTATTTTGGTAGCTTCTCATAAATTAAATGCTCATGAACTATATCAAAATTGATTAATTTATTCAGAAAGTTTGATGTGAATTTGAGGGCTTAATTGTGATTATGAATTTTCAAGGGATATTTTTTCTCTCCATTTTACTTTGTGGTATAGAATCTTGTTACTTCATTCTTTAGAAGAGAGGTATAGAATTTGGGGGATCCTTTTTCCTGCAGGGTTTGCTGGAGTTTCTTCTCCCCTTTCAAGGGCCCTTGTCTTTGCCTCTAGTATTCACTCCACTAATTAAAACACAATTTCTGCTCTGAGAGCATACTCCAGTTTGGGAGTTTTCTTAACCTTTCTGGATTTATGACTCAGATTTGTTTTTGGCCTTTGAGAATTTTCCTTTCTCTTTCAAGATTACCCATATGTTTAGAAAAATCATCTAACATTTTGTAGACCTTACAGCTAAAGGATTTTTTAAGATATCTGAACATTTTTGTTAAAAAAATATAAGTGCTAAATACTAACTATATATTATTAAATATGGATATTAATTTGCTACCTTGGCAAATTAATGCCTTTAAATGCCTTTGCTTTGCTTCTTAAGAGTGTCAATCAATCTTAATCCCAGAGTCAATAGAAAGGAATATATTTAATATAGGCTGTATACAATGGCATGGGACTTTAGGAGATAGTGTAATAGTTTGAAACTGTTAAGTTTTGACTACCTCTTCTTCAGGAGTTCAATACTTATGGGCAACTAAGTAGACTTCGTTAAAAGATCTAAGGACCAATCCTTGTTCAAAAGGTTGAATAGTGTTCCCCCAAAATTCATATCTACTCATAACCTCAAAAGGTGACTTAACTTGGAAATGGGAATTGTGATGTAATTAAATGATGAAGATGAGATCATGCTGGATTAGAATGGACCCTAAATCCAAGGTATGTATCTTAAATGATGACAAAAAAAAAAAAAAGCTATCCACAGAGACACAGGAAAAGTTCACCTGAAGATAAAGTCAGAGATTTCTATTATTCTGTCATAAACTGAGGAATACTGAAGCCACCAGAAACTGCAAGCGAAAAGGAAAGATCCTCCCTAGAGCCTTTTAGGGAGCATGACCCTGCTGACACCTTGGTTTTGGCCTTCTGGCTTCCAGAACTGTGAGAGAATATAGTTTTGTTGTTTTAATCTATCATATTTGTAGTCTTTTGTAAGATTAGCCTTCATTAACTAATACAGAGGGTTTGCAGGAAGCTAAAATTTTAGTAAGATCATCTAGCACCTTAGATATGAAAACAAGATTTATAGTCTATAGAAGTAGAGAAAGTTAACTAGCATCAACCAAAAAACAGTAAAATGTATCAAGGAGGAAGGTGGACTTTGCAATCAGTTTTCCTTATTTTCATTCTGGCCGCACTAATTGCTACCTGTGTGATCACACTTCTTTAATTTTAATGTCCTAATTTCTAAAATGAGAAAATGCCCCGTATCACACGTTGTTGTGAAGAGTAAGTAAAATAATGCATGTAAAGCACCTAACATGATGACACCTGGTGCATTTTAAAGGCGTGATAAGCCTTATTTTACAATGACTATTAATACCAGGTCTTCTGCTTATACTTTGAAAACTTTTCCTCCTTCTTCTCCTCCTCTTCTTCGTCATTTAAAAAAGTCTATTTCTGCCCTCCCTATCTTGATTTGACTTGATCCCTCTCCCCCTTGCTGAGAGAGTGATGTAAGAGATATTAATAAAATCATTTAATCTATTAGTGGGGAATAACAATATTCTGTATTTCTTCACTTCTGCTAAAGTGTTTCATCTGCCTCACCCAAATCTTAAAATGAGTCCCTTTCTAAAGAAACCTTCCTCACTTTATCGTCATTTCCGTGTATCTTCAGTTTTCTGTTGAATCCCTGACATACATATGAGTATATCTAGCAAAAGAGCATTGTAGGCAGAAAAAACAGCAAGAACAAAGGATGAAAGGCAGCAGTGTATATTGTATTGGCAACAAGGTCCATATGAAGAAGGCAGACTGAATGAGAGGAAGGGTAGTGAGCTTTACAGTCAGAGAAGAAAGGAGGTGTCTGTCACACACTAAAAGGTTTTGTGGGCCAATGGAAGTAAAGGATTTGGCTTTTATTCTTCATGAAAATGGAAGTCATCAAAAGATTTTGAATACATGAGTGGCATGATATGAATTGCTAACAGGACCATTATGACTTCTCCTTTGAGGATAATTTAATGGGGGTACCTTTAGAAATAGTAAAACCAGACTCGGCAGCGGTCATTGAGCAGACAGGACTCCTCTCCTTTGCACAGCTCACTCCGCTTGCTCCTCAGCCGTGTCTCAGAAACCCGACATGGCCGAGACTGAGAAATTCAAGAAGTTGAAATTGAAGAAGACAGAAACAGGAGAGACGTATCTGTCTTCAAAAGAAAGGATTGAACAGGCGAAACAAGCAGGCAAAGCGTAGTGAGGCCCGCAGTGCCAGTGTGCACTGTACGTTCCACAAGCATGGCCTTCTTATTTCACTTCTTTTAGCTGTTTAACTTTGTAAGATGTAAAACGGCTGGATCCGTGAAATGACTGTGCTGCCCCTTTTCACAGCAGAGAACTACTTAATGATGAAGGTCGCACCTGCCTCTCCCACCTGCCTGTCCAGCTGGCACGCAAGCAGAAGAACTTGCATGTTGGTGAACAGACAAGATGGTGGGTCCATAGTGAAATCTAGAGGAGAAACTAAGCTGGCCAAGGGGTCCTACAGGTTGTAAAATGCAGAGTGAGATTATTTTTGTTAAAATGATTTTAATTTTTAGAATGCACTTTTTAAAAAAATATGCAAATAGAAAGTTTTAAAACCTGAAAAAAAAAAAAAAAGACAAAGGAATAGTAAAACTAGTTTGGGAGGCTACTACCACAATTCAAAGAGAAGTAATGGTGGTTGAAGCAGAATGCTAGCAGTGGAGCTGGCTAAGAAGTAGTCAGATTTAAGCTATATTTTGAAAGCAGAGGTAACAGATATGTTTGACACACCAAACATATGAGAGAGGTGTCAGAGATGATATAAGGCCATTTAACCCAGGGAAGTAAGACTTGTAATTTTTTCCCCTCTGTGATTAACTTGAGGGTCAGATGGGAGAACAGGAGCTTATTTTTCTTTTCTTTCTTTTTTCCAGGGTGGGCTCTTTATTAGGTGGTTACTGCTGTGCCACAGGTGCCAGACCACATAAGCAGTGTCAATCCCAGGCTTGTGCTTTACCGCTGGTGGTTGTAAAGCCCCTGAGGGTCCCAAGGTTAGAAGTGAAACTGGAAGGCCTCGGTCACATGCTGCTTCCAGGTCCGGGCTGGGCAGCAGGAGGAGATGCCCATGACATGCCAAGTCTCCCCATCTGACACCACTGAGGTCTGGTAGGACGTCAGCTGCATGCCTGCCTCTGCCAGGAGACCAGTCGCGGTAGGCAGCAGGGCAGGGTTGGAGGAACAGGAGCAGGGTTAGACCCCTGCGGAGAGGCACTTCTAGTCTGAAGACAGCTCCAATGAGGGCCTGCAGCCCTGGTGCCCTGGACAAAACCCACAGCCTGGTAGGGTACATCTGCCAGGGACATGGTCAGGAGGCACTCCCCACAGCTTCGCTCCCCTGGCACAGCAGGAGTGTGGGAGGCAATTACATAGAGGCCAGCCTCCTTCACCAGCAACTTGGCATTCACCAAGTTCATGTCCACCTAATTGGAAGCGTCTCTCAGGAGGCCTACGATGACTGCCGGGTTTAGGCTGTTCCAGGCATTCTTCAGGGATGTTCTCCTATGTTACCACCTCGATGGTCCCTTTAGGGGACTCAGCCCAGGCTCACATCAGTGTTCCCAGAGCCTCTACCAGGCCAATCCAAGGCTTGGTGTGTGGAGAGAAGCCGCTGATAAGGGCCTGGACATTTACAACCCCCATTAGAGATTTCCCCTTCACCATGTCCACGAACTGAATGGCAATTTCCTCCTTGCAGTGGCTTTGGGCCTCCCTGGTGCTGGCGCCTAGGTGGGGGCAGCTGATGATGTTCTCATGGTCCACCAAGGCTTTGTCCCATGGTGGCTCATGCGTGAACATGTCTAGTGCAGTCCCCGCACAATCGCCAGACTACAGTGCCTGGAGCAGGGCGTCCTCGTTCACGATCCCTCTGCAGATACAGTTCACCATGCATACCCCCTTCTTGCACTCAGCGAAGGTGCCATCATTCAGCAGGCCTGTTGTGGAGGGCAGGAGAGGGGTGTGAACAGTGATGAAATCATAGAGAGGCCCGATCTCCTCCAGGGGCAGCTGCTGAACACCGAAGGAGCTGAGGCCTCTGGCAAAATGATGGGGTCATACCCTACAGTCTTCATCCAAAAGGACTGCATCCAGGTGGCCACCTCTTTCCCAGTTCTGCCCTGGCCAAGAATTCCGAGTCTTTCTATTCAACTCAGTTCCTATGAACTTCTTCCGCTCCCATTTGCCATTCTTCGTGGAAGCCGTTGCCTGAGGAATCTGCCTGGTAAGACACCGGATCATCCCACAGGTGAACTCTGCAACACAGAGACTGTTCCCATTGGGGTTGTTCATGACCAGGACACCCTTCCTTGTTGCGGCCTCCAGGTCCACGTTGTCCATGCCCTTGCTGGCCAACCCACCACCTGGAGCTTCTCTGCTGCCTTGATGACATCAGCGGTCACCTTGGTGGCTGAGCAGAAAATAAGACCTTTGAAGTCCTGCAGCTCGCAATCAGCTCTTCTTTGCTCAGGTTCTCTACCACCTGCAGCCTTCCATCTTGCAGGATCTTCCGGCAGCAAGGGTCCAGGCTATCACTGATGAGCAGTTTCCATAGATTTGCAAAAGCCATTGCTGGAGCCGGCCTCTGAAGTGATTGCTCTCCCTGCGCAGAAATACCTAAGCCCAGAAGCTGCTGTTGCCACCGCTGGGCCAGAGTAACTGGAGGAGCTTATTTTTCAGACAATGAGTTTGAGATGTCTACTAGACATCCAAGTGGTTATGTTGACAAAGCGGTTGGCCATATAAATTTGGAGATATGTAAGCTTAAGCACACAATTGATAATTCACTGGTGGGTAGATGAAATGAAAATCCATGCCAATGATTAAAAATAACAAAAGAGAAAGTGAAGAATTAAAAAAAAACAAACAAACAAAAAAAACTATTCAAAGCATTAGCTCTGGGACAAACCATATCTTTAGAAAGTCAGAGTGCTCTTACCCAGAATATGTGTGCTATCTTTTAGATATGCTGAGCCAGTATACAGATATCAAGTATTTTTCAAAGCATTTCATAAACTCAGGTGTGTAAGAAAATGCTCTTTTCCTCCATTTTTTTGGAAACTCATTTTTGGACTATGTTTCTATAATGAAACTGCACTACTCTGATGCTATTTCACAGTCAGCATGTTAAGCTATGGTTAACTTCAAAGGCACCTCATGCCAAGAGAAAACTATCTGTAGGGCTTTAGTTGGTTTTCTATATAAACAGGGTTACATAAACAGGATGATAATCTATAAATAGGTTGCTTTAAAGACAATCCTTAGATATTCTTGTTTTCAGATTTTCTTTATGTTTGAAGTCTTTGAAAATCTCTGCTTAAGTATTGCAAAATTAAGGCTTTTCTTCATCTTGAACAATTGTCAGGTTATAGTGTACTCCATCTGTTTTGGCATTTTTTTTGGTAAAAAATACTTATTACAGTTTTCATTTTTCTCAAAAGAGTCTATTCTTTTATATACTACTCTTTTATTGATGATTCTTTGTGTTCTGAGTTGTTTTTGCAATACTGTTCTTGAAACTAGTTTTTAAGCTTTATCTAAAATGTAGCTCGTAAAACATATAAAACACTATGGGATGCTGATAAAAATACAGCATTAGAAAACTGAGAATCTGCCCTGGCTGGTAGCTCGATTGTGTAGAGCATGGTCCCAATACACCAAGGTGGTAGGTTCAATCTCTGATCAGGGCACACACAAGAATCAACCAATGAATGCATAAATGAGAGGGACAACAAATCAGTGCCTCTCTCTCGCACTTTCTCTCCCTCTCTCTCTCTTTCTTCCTCTCTAAAACTCAGTAAAAAAAAAAAAATAATAAAAATAAAAAAAGAAAGAAGGAAACCTAACATCTAATTTCAGCTACTTGCTTTGAAGATTTTAAGATGTGTGGTTAAATGTATGCACCTATACCTTCTGAGCCTTGGTTTACTCATTTGAGAAAGTTTGAATGCAATGAAACTCTCAAGTTTGTTTTTGTAGTTCTTTCTTTTTTTACTTTTAATAAAAGTGAAATATCTAGTTAAATTGTTCCAATCCAAGTGTAAAAGAGGCTGAAAATTGTAACCAAAGCAAGAGGAATCAGGAGCGGTGAGCATCTAGCTAGTCTTCATCATAACTACTGTACTTTCCCTCACATCATCCTAACACCAAGAATATGCAGTGATTTATTACACACAGAATTCTACTTACATGTGTTGTTAATATGAATCAGAATATAGCACAGTTCTTCAACATAAACATGATTAATTTAGTTCCAGTTTACGTCAAGATCTTAATAAATTTAAATAGGCATATGAGAATTTAAATAAAAATAAGACATTTCTTGCAGATTGTGTATACACACACATATGTATGTATATGTGTGTGTGTATATGTACATATATATGTATGTGTGTGTGTGTATGTATATATATAGAGAGAGAAAGAGAGGTCATAGAACCTCCAGGTGTTTCTAGAATGAGGCATCTGGTAAGATTTGGGTATACATTTTTTCTAAAGGAAAAAAAATATGGGCCACCGAACTTTTAACGATCTCTACTAGCTATATATGTCTGTGATATTTCCATTAGCCCTCTAAAATATATGTTATTGGGATAATGTTATACATATTTTTATAGTGTACATGAAAGATGCCCAGAAGCTTTCCTACCACTCCTGAGAATTTTTTTTTTTTTTTGTAATTTCATAAAAACAATACAGGGAATAAGATAAAAATTAAATAGAGTCCTGGGAAACAAACAGGACCAGAGAATGGAAAATACAAAAAAAGCCTACTAAGTTAACTAAGAATTGCCAGGTAAGAGAGGGGAAGAGAGCTCCGAGTCAGCTGCTTTGCCAGTTTTGATATTGTTACTGGAGTGACTGAGCTGAGGATCCACAAAAGCCCTCAGGTTCAAAAGAGGCTGACCCACCGCTCACCTCTACATAGTCTTTAGTGAACTGTCGAAGGAGTACATCCAACTTTTTGTGCACTTGGCAAACCTCCTTCCTTTATCCTTACTGTTTCACTACTACTCACAAGCTCAAAACCACAATTTGCATTAGGCACCAATGCCACTAATCCCATCAACCCTAATCTGTTTAGATTGAAGGTCACCATAGAAGTAGCAATTTTTCTTTTAAAGATTTTATTTATTTATTTTTAGAGAGGGGAAGGGAGGGATAAAGAGAGGGAAAGAAATATCAATGAGTGGTTGCCTCTCATGTGGCCCTCACTGGGGACCTGGCCCTCAACCCAGGCATGAGTTCTGACTGGGAATCAAACTGGTGACCCTTTGGTTCGCAGCCCACACTCAGTCCACTGAGCTACTCCAGGCCAGGGTGGAAGCAACACTTTTTCAAAGTTATCCTTTATCATCTGAACTCCTACCCAAAAGTGACTCTAATAAATCTTACAGAAAGTAATTTCACAGGGTGATCTGATCATTCTTAACTGGGCAGGTCACGGTTAGTAGTCTTACCCAGGCCTATAAAAGGTTTATTTTTGTCTTAAGCAAGCCTTGTCCATTGTTCTCTTGCCTCTAGATTAACACGCCTTTGAAATGCTGGAAGTAATTCTCTTTTCCAGAGCTCTTGGAGGCCTTCAAGGAAGTACATAATTTTGTTAACTATCTGGTAATGGAATCATAGAGATTTCCCTGCATTTCTCCCATTTTCAGGCACTCTTCCTTACTTTCTCTCCTTAATTCCAAATATATAAGAGAAGTTGCAAAATTGTAAATCTCTGGATCATTTGAGATACTGCTTTCCAGCATGTCCTAAATTTGGTTCAAATAATCTCTTAAAGATGTTCACTATAGCTTTGAACATTTCTTACTGAAGACAAAAATTTTGTTTCCTTTAAAAATCTCCTCAAGCCCTATACCATATTCAGCATATTATTGTAACCATACTTATGCATATCTCTAGTCTTTCTCCTCTGAACAACTTGACTCATAAAATATTAGTAAGGTAACTCTTGAGACTTCACCACATAAGATTTCCTTCTCACTGAATACATTTAGACTGAAAGAGAAAATCCAAATATTTCTCATATTGCCTCTTCCATTTGTACCCACTTTCAGTATATATAACAGCCATAGTGATTATATTAATGTGTGATTTATGTCATGCCATCGTGTGCTAAAATCCCCGTTATGGTTTCCCATCTCACTCAAAGTAAAACCACAAACTTGTACCATCTCTTTCAATATTTTGATATTTTTTCTCTTCCCTGTCCTCTCCTCTCTGATTTCATTTCCTACCAGTCATCTTGGTCATCCTGTTTTAGCCACAGCAGTGGGTGTCCCTGATATTCTTAAATGCCCTGTAGACGCCTGCCTGAGACCTTTGTGGAATCCTAAACCTGAGGCCTAGAATAAACTTCCCTAAGAATCTGTAAATTCATTCATGTTCATTCCTCAAGATTTTGTCAAATGTCACCTCATCAGATAAATCTTCATCGATTATGCCATCTAAAGTATCACCCCCATTTCACTCACTGTTCATACTCTTCTTCTTCATACTCTTCTTCACTCTAAACATTATTAAAGGGGCCCAAGTCAAGTGATTCAACACCAGGAAATCACAACAGGAGATTGTTGAGCTCTTCCCGGTAAGACACAAGAAGGACCCGAACTGAGGCAATGAGGGGACTGCAGGAGAAGACTTAGGGTTTACATTGGTAAAATTTGGAGTTAGAATCACAAAGTGACTATAGATACACCATGAAGAACTAAAGGTGGAGGAAACAAGCCAGGATAACTGTGGGGATTTCATATGTTCATGTTTCCCAAAATGCACCGATTTGATTTCAGCAATGGCAAATGAGAATATAAAAAAAAGCAAGTTTGTGATGATAAGGGAATATAGAAGTTTGTGATACAAATTGGAACAGGGAAAACAGTTTTTTCCTCAATCAGTTACACTATTTCAGACCACTAAATTAAATTCTTTCCTTCCAGAGAACTTAGAAATGTCCTGGGAAAAAGAGGGAAAAAAATCTCATATAAATTGAAATATCTTTTACTTCAAGCATCTCTGTGTATTCTTATATAAAAACAGTTTAAAATAAATCAATAAAGACTACAAATGTATTACCTAAAAAACAGATGAAATGTTATTTTACCCACGACATAGAAAAATCATCTTTAACACTTATTAAGATGTTTTTTTTTGTAATAAAACCTGTAGCTTTGTAAGTCTTATTTACTAAATATTTAAACTGGATATCCTGAATAATAAATTATGATGAGATTGTCATTCATTTATTTTGAAGACATACACCTGTTTGTTTGTTCGTTTATCCAAAAGTGTTTTCAGATTTAGGTAAAATGAGCTGATGGCTTCAGTAGAATTTTTCCATTAAAAATATGTTTGTAATTTAAAAAACTCATGTCACAATATAAGTAGTAATAAAGAGAAATTTTTATATGCTGAATAAATAGTTTTATTTAAAATTTAAAGCACCAGAAAAATATATTGACCAAAATAATTTAGTATGATGATAAAAAACAAAGGAATAGAATATTCCAGTTATTTTCTCCTGTGACTATGCATTATCTCCTCTATATTAATATCATTTTTTATTTCCACTTATTCTGCTATTCTCTATTATCTACCTACTTTTCCACATGTTCACCTATTGTTCTTTCCATATGCTCCAGTATTATCTGAAATCTAGAAAGTTTAAATAGTAAGTTCACTTTCTCTCTTTTATTTTTAAATTTGCACTATAGATTAAAGTAATTTTGCTTCTCAAACTAGTATTATCTGTTTCATTATGTGATATTAATTGTTAAATAAAAGAATTTTTTATTTTAAAACTTACTTCAAATCAGAATTGACAGTACATACACACACATGCACAGCCTGTTTATACACATGAAGATAGAGATGAGATTTGATACTTATTTTTTATAGAAAGAAATTACATATTATATATATTTACATCTAAACAAATCTTTACAGGTTCTGGATCCACATATAAAGAGCTTGGAAGTCTCTACTATATTTAAAAATAAATAAAATGTTGAACATAGTTAAAAAATCAACAATGTTTTTTGTATTTATAAGAGAGGGAGGACACAGAGCAGACCACTTCCTCCAGCATGACAGAGACAGACAGGACAGATGAACACAGCCAGTTGCAGTTTATCAGAACAGAGATTTGTGAGCAGAAACCTCTTGGGAACCAGTGCCAGGCTAGAAGACCTAAACTGTAATTGCTGAATTGCTAAAGGCTCAGTGAGAACACGTCTAAGAGTTAAAGATTCCAGAGAAATCCACTCATGGGGGGCTCCCTTGACAATACTGTGCAATTTCCTTCTAGGAGTTTGCTTGAGTCCCCACAGTAAATACTAGGAAAAAAGTCTCCTGGTGGCTGCAGTGGAAAGAGAAGACAGAAACAATTTTTAAGAAGAACAGAGTGCCTCGAAGTATTTAAAATGGCCTCTCTTATCAGAAACTAGTTAATCAGAGCCTAACCTGCTGGGTATAATGAGAGTCAATTGATGTGGGAGAAGAGAAATATTCAACTCCAGCCCAAGCATTCCACTCAACTTAAGGAAGAAGAAAATAATTAAGAATGTCTGTGAAATCCATGGTCCAGAGACATAAGGCTCAATAAAGACGGAGATATGATTATAAGACTATAGAATGCTTCTCCTCTCTCTACATCTCACCATTGTATTACTAAAGGTCCATTTACAGCAATTCCTTTTACCCAATACATCATGTTTAACTATCAAGAAAAAATTATGACATACCAAAATGCAAAAAAAAATCACAATTTTAAAGAAACAGAACAAGCATCAGAGCCAGACAAAACAGGAATGTTGAAATTATCAGATTAGGGATTTAAAAATGATTATGATAAATATGCTAAGAATGCTAATGGATAAAGTAAAGGGATGGGAAATATTTCATAGTATGAAAATTTTAAAAAAATGGGAAAGCAATACTTATATCTGACAAAATAAAATTTAAAGCAAAGGCCAAGATATCAGACAAAGAATGACACTACATAAAGATAAAGGTAGCAATCCAGCAAGAGGATATAACCTTTGTACAAAATGTATGCACTCAACATAGAAGCACTAAATATATAAAGGAACTCTTTTTTTAATTAAACATTTTATTGCGCCCTGGCTGGAGTGACTCAGTGGACTGAGCACCACTCTGTGAAACAAAGTGTCATAGGTTCAATTTCCAGTCAGGGTACATGCCTGGGTTGTGGGCCAGGTCCCCAGTACTGGTTGCATGAAAGGCAACCATACATTGCTATGTTTCTCTCTCGATTTCTCCTTCCCTTCCCCTCTCTCTAAAAATAAATAAACAAATAAATAAAATATTTTATTGTTGTCCTATCACTGTTGTTCCAATTATCCCCCTTTGCTCTCCTTCACCCAGCCCACTTCTGACTCCCACAGTCAATCCCCACCCTGATGTCCATGTTCATGGGTCATTTATAAATGTTCCTTAACTAGTCCATTCTCCTTCTTTCTACCCTTATCACCCTCCCCTCTCTCTTTTCCCCTCTGGTCACTGTCAGTATGTTACTTGCTTCTATGCCTTGTTTGTTTGTTTTGTTCATTAGGTTCCTCTTATAGGTGAGACCATATAGTATTTGTCTTTCAATGTCTGACCTCTTTCACTTAGCATAATATTCTCTCGTTTCAGCCATGCTTTGTGAAAGATAGAAGTTCCTTCTTTCTTTCTGCTATGTAGCATTTCATTGTGTAAGTGTACCACAGTTTTTTATTCTGTTCATTTACTGATGGGCACTTAGGCCATCTCCAGCACTTGGCTATTGTAAATAACGCTGCTAGGGGTGAATAAGTTCCTTTGAATTGATGTTTCAGGATTCTCAGGGTATAATTACAGCAGTGCAATCTCAGGGTGAAAAGGCAGTTCCATTTTTAGTTTTTTGAGGAAATTCCATACTGTTTTCCACAGTGGCTGTACCAATCTGCATCCCCACAAATAGTGCACTAGGGAAATCTTGATGGACATAAAAAAAGAGATTGACAGGAAATTTTAATACCTCATTGACATCAAAGGATAGATCTTCCAGACAGAAAATCAACAAGGAAACAGCCACCTTAAATTACACCTAGACTAGATGGATTTAATTGCTATCTTCAGAGCATTACACTCCAAAGAAACAGAATATACATTCATTCAAGTGTAAATGCATGTTTTCTAGGATAGACCACATGTTAGGTCAAAAATAAGTCTCAATAAATTTAAGAAGATTGAAATCAGATCAAGCATCTTATCGGACCTTAATGGTATGAAACTAGAAATCAATCACAAGGGAAAAAACTGAAAACACACAAAATCATGGAGGCTAAATAAATGTTACTAAACAATGAATGGGTTAGCAATGAGATAAAGGGAAAAAATCAAAATATACTTGAAACAAATGAAAACTAGAAGCCATCAACCCAAAATTCATGGGACCATGCAAAATCATTCTTAAGAAGAGAATTAATTCGTAGCTTTACCGGCCTATCTCAAGATACAAGAATAGACATAAACATTGTAAACATATATGCACCCACCATAGGAGCAGCCAAATATATAAGGGAAATCTTAGAGAACTTCAAGAATGATATAGACAGCAACACACTTATAGGACAGATTTTAACACCCCACTGTCAACAATGGATAGATCTTCTAAACAAAATATCAAAAAGGATATTGTGGCATTGAACAATGGCCTAGATCAAAAGGACTTAACTGATATACAGAGAACCATTCATCCCAAAGAAGCAAAACACACATTCTTTTCAAAATGCACATGGAAAATTTCAAAGATAGACCACATGATAGGATACAAAACAAGCAACAACAATTCAAGAAAATTGAAATCATATCAACCATTTTCTTGGACCACAAGGTCTTGGAACTAGAAACCAACCTCAAGGGAAAAAATCCAAAACATTCAAATTCTTGGAGATGGAATATCATACTATTAAGCAATGAATAGATCAATAATGAGATCAACAAAGAAATCAAAAAGTTTCTGGAAACAAATGAAAATGAACACACAACAGTCTAAAATCTATGGGACACAGCAAAGTCAGTCTTGAGAGGGAAGTTCATAGCAATACAGTTCTACTTAAAAGAGTAGAAACATTTCAGATAAAAACTCTAACCCTACATCTACAAGAACTGGAGCATCAATGACAAATAAAGCCCAGAGAGAACAGAAGGAAGGAAATAACCATGATCAGAGCAGAATTAAATGACATAGAGACTAAAAGAACAATTCAAAGGATTAATAAATCCAGCAGCTGATTCTTTGAAAATATAAACAAAATCAACAAGCCTATAACCAGACTCATCAGGAAAAAAAGAGAGAGGACCCAAATAAATAAAATCAGAAGTGAAAGAGGAGAGATTACAACTGACACCACAGAAATACAAAGGATTGTGAAAAATTACTACAAACAAATATATGTCAAGAAATTTGAAAACCTGGGTGAAATGGGTAAATTTCTAGAAACATGTAATCTTCCAAAACTGAATGAAGAAGAAGTAGAAAGCCTGAACAGACCTATAACAGCTGGTAAAATTGAAGCAATAATCAAAACACTCCCAGCTCACAAAAGCCCTGGATCAGACAGTTTCAAAGGAGAATTTTACAAAACATTTGAGGAAGAGCTAACCCTTATCCTTCTCAGACTATTCCAAAAAAATCCAAGAAGAAGGAAGACTCCCAAACTCTTTGCAAGAAGCCAGGGTCATCCTAATACCAAAAACAGGTAAAGACATAACAAAGAAAGAAAACTATGGCCAATACTGCTAAAGAACATAGACGCTAAAAGCCTCAACAAAATATTGCCAAACTGCATCCAGCAATACATTAAAAAGATCACACATCATGATCAAGTGGGATTCATCCCAGGGATGCAAGGATGGTACAATATTCTCAAATCAATATACATAATACATCACATAAAGAAAAGGAAAGAGCCCTGGCAGGTGTAGCTCAGTGGATTGAGCGCGGGCTGGGAACCAGAGGGTCCCGGTTCAATTCCCAGTCAGGGCATATGCCTGGGTTGCAGGCCAGGTCCCCAGTGAGGGCCATGTGAGAGGCAACCATACATTGCTGTTTCTGTCCCTCTCTGTCTCCCTCCCTTAAAATCTCCCTCTCTCTAAAAATAAATAAAAGGAAAGACAAAAATAATACGATCATATCAATAGATGAGGAAAAAGCATTCGATAAGGTACAGCACCCATTTATGATAAAAACACTCAGCAAAGTGGGAATAGAGGGAGCCTTCCTCAACATAATAAAGGCCATCTATGAGAGACCTAGAGCCAACATTATACTCAATGTGCAAAAACTAAAAGCTTTCCCACTAAGACCAGGAATAAGACGAAGATGTCCACTTTCACTACTTCTATTCAACATAGTATTGGAAGTCTAGCCACAATGATCAGAAAAGAAAAAGAAATAAAAGGCACCCAAATTGGAAAGGAGGAAATAAAACTGTCATTGTCTGCAGGTGACATGATAGTGTACACAGAAGACCCAACAGACTTCATCAAAATACTACTCAACTTAAGTGAATTTGGCAAAGCAACACGATACAAACTCAGTATTTAGAAATCAAGAAACCCTGGCTGGTGTAGCTTAGTGGATTGAACGCAGGCTGGGAACCAAGGGGCCCCAGTTCGATTCCCAGTCAGGGCACATGCTTGGGTTGCAGGCTAGGTCCCCAGTGAGGGCCATGTGAGAGGCAACCATATATTGATGTTTCTCCCCCTCTCTTTCTTCCTCCCTTCCCCTCTCTCTAAAAAATAAATAAGAACAATTAAAAAAAAAGAAATTGAGGGCATTTTTGTACATCAACAAATGAAATATCAAAAACAGAAATCTGAAAAAAATCCAATTTGCTATAACAAAAAGAAAAATAGAATACCTAGGAATAAACCTAACCAAGGAGGTAAAAGACATATACTCAGAAAACTACACAACACTGAAGAATGAAATTAAGGAAGATACAAATAAATGGAAGCATATATGATGTTCATGTATTAGAAGAATTAACATCATCAAAATGTTCATACTACTCAAAGAAATTTATAGATTCAACACAATCCCTATTAAAATACCAATGACATATTTCACAGATATAGAACAAATATTTCAAAAATGTATATGAAACCACAAATTACCCCGAACTGCCACAGCAATTTTCAGAAAGAAGAACAAACTGGGAGGGATTACAATACTTGATATGACACTATATAACAACCCACTATAATCAAAATAATCTGGTACTGGCATAAGAACAGACACACAGATCAATGGAAGAGAATAGAGAGCCCAGAAATAAACCCAAGTCTCTATGATCAACTATTATTTGACAAAGGGAGAAGAAACATACAATGGAGTAAAAATAGCCTCTTCAAGAAATGGTGTTGGGAGATCTGGACAGTTACATGAAAAAAACAAAAAACAAAACTTGACCACCAACTTACATCATACACACAAATAAACTCAAGATGGATAAAAGACTTAAATATAAGTCATGATATTCCTAGAGGAGAACATAAGCAGGAAAATTCTAGATATTCCACGCAGCAATATTTTCACTGATATGTTCACTAGAGCAAGGGACATAAAGGAAAAAATAAACAAATTGGACATAACCAAAATAAAAAGCTTCTACATCGCCAAAGAAAACATCAGCAAAATGAAAAAGGAACCAACCATATAGGAAACTACATTTGCCAATGATACTTCGGACAAGGGTTTGATCTCTGAAATATATGAAGAATTCATATGACTCCACACAAGGAAGACAAACAATCCAATTTAAAAATGCGCAAAGGACCTGAACAGACACTTCTCCAAAGAGAACAGACAGAGGGCATATGAAAGGATACTCAGCATCAATGGCCATCAGAGAAGCAAATTAAAACCACAATGAGATACCATGTCACACCAATCAGAATGGTCATCATTAACAAATCAACAAACAACAAGTGCTGACAAGGATGTGGAGAAAAGGGAACCCTGGTACATTGTTGGTGGGAATGTGGACTGGTGTATCCACTGTGGAAAACAGTATGGAATTTCCTCAAAACACTAATGATGGAACTGCCTTTATACCCTGTGAATCTACTGCTGGGATTATACTCTGAGAATCCAGAAACACCAATTCAAAAGAACCTATGCACTCCAATGTTCATAGCAGCATGATTTACAATAGCCAAGTGCTGGAAACAGCCTAAGTGCCCATCAGTAAATGAGTAGAACAAAAAACTGGTACATTTACACAATGGAATACTATGCAATGGAAAGGAAGAAGGAGCTCCTATACTTCTCGACAGCATGTATGGAACTGGAGAGAATTATGCTAAGTGGAATAAGCCAGACAGTGAAAGACAAATACCATATGAACTCACCTGTAAGTGGAACCTAATCAACAAAACAAATAAACAAACAAAATAGAACCAGAGACATGGAAATAAGAACAAAGTGACAGTGACCAGAAAGGAAAGAGGAGAGGGATAATGGGGAAAGAAGGGGAAAGGTCAAGTCAAGGAAAATGTATAAAGGACCCATGAACAAAGATAATAGGTGGGAGGATTGAATGTGGGAGTTGGGGATGGGTAGGGCAACATTTTATTTTCTTGAAATGTCCTGATTGTCCCCCAGAATTATTGAAAAGCTTGTTTCAATAAAATGTCTTTGGATTTGCATTCACAAACAAAAGTATATTGAAGAGAAGTTAAATGAAGAGAAGTGAAAACTTCAATAGCTGACAAAGGAATTCCTGTTAAGTAGAACTAAAGGATACAATACTTGATATTTTCTAATAGGCTTCCTAATTTCATAACTGAGACAACAAAGAAATGCCTGTGATATTACTTTATTGAACAAAAGCAGAATCGAAAATAGAAGTTCAATATTGGTCTAAGACAATATTGCTCAAAAGCCTAATTTGAGTGGAAAATCAGAACTTAAAAAATACATTTAGGAAGAAACTATAATAAGCATCAGTACACACTAGAATAAGAAAGACAACATTAATTTAGTTTAGATATGTATAAAATAAGAACATCCTTGGCTGGTGTAAATCAGTGGATTGAGTACAAGCCTGAGAACTAAAGGGTCCCTGGTTTGATTCCCAGTCAGGGCACATGCCTGGGTTGCAAGCCAGGTCCCCAGTAGGGGGCGCATGAAAGGCAACTACACACTGATGTTTCCCCACCTCTCTTTCTCCTTCCCTTCTCCTTCCTCTAAAAGTAAATAAATATAATATTTTTTTAAAATAATAAAATAAGAACAAAAAAGAGAAGCAATCAAAGTGATTTGAAGCTATAATGTAGTGAAAAAGCTTGAACAATATTTAGAAAAAGATCTTTTTGGCCTAAATGTTATAGTCACAAATACAGGAGGGTAGATATGAAATCTGGGTATTTATCAAACTCTCTCAACATAACAGACAGGATATTAGATATTCATTTGTTCTATACACCAACAATCATAGATATCATAATCTCCACAATCAAGTTCATGAATTTAATTGCCCAGGATCTTATATTTAGATTGGATACACAAAAAATGGATAAGAATGCTTGCTTTATCTTGCTGTAAAGTCAATTTCATTATATCATGATAATGTGTTATATTACCATTCTAACCTGATAGAAACTGCTATCTTCATCAGATAATTAGAATGGCAATTTTATCTCTAGCACTTGGAATTTATAAAGTGTTTTTACAATTATATCTGTGCCTTACAACAACACGGAAATGTTTAGGAAAGTGAAGTAATAGAAGGATAAATAACTTGGCCAGCCCTGGCCGGGTGGCTCAGTTCACAGCACTAAACTAAAAGGTTGGAGGTTCAATTTTGGTCAGGGCACATGCCTCGGTAGTGGGTTCAATTCCCAGTCAAAGTGCATACAAGAGGCAACTGATCAATGTTTCTCTCTCATATCAATGTCTTTCTCTCTCTCTCCACCCTCTCTCTCTAAAATCAATAGACATGTCCTCGGGTGAGGATTAAAAATATAAATTAAAATAAAAATAACTTGACCAAAGTCATATGTTTGAATTATATATATTAAAATAAAATATATCATGTCCAAGTACTAATTAATCACTTTCGGAGTACACTAATCACTTTCGGAGTAAACTAATTCTTTCAGGTCAATTTAATGCTTATAGATCAGTGATTTTCAAACTTTTTAAAAAAATTTCATGGCACACATAAACTAATTACTAAAATTCTGTGGAACACTAAGCAGTATATTATATATTTTTTTTCTGATCTGACAAAAAGATAGGTATAATTTTGATTCATTCACACCAGACAGTGATTATTGTGTTGGCTGTTACCATTTTTATTTTATTTAACAATCTAAGAAAAGAGAGGTCAGTGTCCCTAACTGAATAGTCAAGTATTGCATGTTTTAAAAATTCTTATGACACACCAGTTAAAAACTGCTGGTATAGATCATAGTAAAACTATTTCTCCAAAGCCATAAAAAGTAAATACAGCTTTTTTATCTTCTAAAATATTTGTAACTTCTTTTTAATTGTTTAAATGTGCTTTAAAACCAATGTATTACAGTGACTGACCTTAAAGACTTGCCTCCGTAATTACTTTATGAAGACTCATATTTCTAATTCCAGTATCTAATTAGGTGATAGAATTTAAAATGGGGAGTGGGGTTGGAGGGAGAGGAGGGGTTATATTTCTATTGCCTGATCTCTTTAGCAGATTTTCTTATTGTTACATTGAAATCCCAAATAGGATATATTTACATAAATTTTAATTCTTTGCTCCAGAATACATTGAGTGCCTCCCTAATATCATGGTTTAGATTCTGTCTTGGGTTATGAAGCATAAAATAGACTCATAATGCATGATGCAAATGATTACTAGATAGATTAAAAAGAATCTATAGGCATAATTTTAATAGAAAATTTCTGTTTCAATGAGATTAAAACTATTTTAGATCTGATTTTAATACTATAGAATTATGTTTATTAATAAAAAATTGGTTAACACGAATCCTTTCAGAAAATAACCTAAATAAAACTTGTACTTTCAATGATGTCTTTTAAAATCAATAAAAGATTCAGTAGAATAAACTTTACACATTACTGTTTATATTGAGGACAATTTACTTTAAGGAAACATACTAAGAAATTCACAGCTACCAAATAGAACTTATAGCATTTGTTGATCATTCAAAGCATAATGAGCACAATGGGGATTTGGGGGAGGGATGTTTTATTATATTTTACATAAGATCTAAAAATAACTTTAATTTTAATTTTAAACAGCAACATTCATTTACATTATCATCCTGTCTTAAAGTCATGCAATAATAGAAGGCATGAACTGAAGAGAAGTCTGTATTATCTTTATTTGGGAATACAAATGAAGAAAGAAATATATCCTGTCAGATAGGTAATAAATGTCACTTAGAGATCACAGGCTTTTGTTGAGTGGTCTAATTTTTTTACTGACCTCTTATTCAAATCTTTTATCAACTAATTAACCCAAGATATATTTTGAGAAATACTGGAAAAACAAACACTTGCATTTTTACTATGGACCCAATATTTATCTCTACAGAATTCTAAATATATTACACATTTTTACTTTCATATAATTCATTTGAAAAGATTTCTGAGCAATAAGGTACCCCATAGCAATACATCTTTTTAATATGGCTTTTCCACAAGAGTCAATGTAGTTTCAGTAATTTAAATAAGATTCTGAATTACAATATTAACCTAAATCAAAAATAATGTATGAATGCACTGTGAGAAAACAAAGCACTGCACAGAATTTTAAATATGGCAGATTATTGATATATTTCACAATTAAGAATGTGTTAGTTTAAATAAGACTAATAAGAACTTTGATAAAAACTTTAACCTTGGTGGAATTTTCAGTACCAAAAAGGACAATGAGCTTCATCTAACAAGTCAAAATGGAAACCAGTCACATTGAGACAAGAGATAATATTGTTTATTGCAAAGATGTGGTGGACATACTACTTGAGTTTAAATATATGTAATTAAAATCCACTTCTTTATTTTTTGTTCACTTATAAATATTATAGAAGGAATCCTGACAGTGCATTGAAGTATTATATGGAACAGTGGAAGCCTATTATTGTCATTTAACATGAATATAAAGACTTGACAAGAAGAGTTTGTCAACAGTCTCTGATAATAATACACTGATCTTTGTAACAAAACCTACTTTTCCAAGGTAAATCTTTAGGTCTCACGAGCATTCTTTCAAACAGTAATAGCACCAACAAGGACAGTACAGTTTCTTACTTTTTCATAAAAATGCACTAGATAAATATATCTAATAGATACATTTAAATTAGAAAGCATACACAAATTCATTAAAAAGAGTAGACAAGAGCAAAGTGAGACCAAGATCACAGTGAAGAATGGGATTTCAGCTTAAGACATTAATTAGCTGCAAAAGTGCTGGTGCAGACTTTCTTCTACCATAGATCTGTTTTTTTGGAAAAGTTAGAACTCTTAATAATTTCCAGTTTACAGTAGTAAATGACAAAAAAAAACTAAAGATTTTGTGGAAAGTAAAAAATATTGCCAATTGTTTTAATGAACCTGCACAAAATTTTACTCAGGTGCATCAGGCTAATAATTACACAGGTGGGTAACAGGAGAAATAATATTAAAAAAAAAAAGCATTTAATTTGTTTGCATTGGGATCAAACAAGAAAGGGATTTCTAGGTGAAAGACATGCGAGGAAAGAAAAAGGAAGATGAGCTGTTTCCCCTCAAAATTTATATATTGAAGTCTTATCCCCAATACCTCAGAATGTACTCTTTATTTGGAGATAAATGATGAAGTTAAAATAAGTCCATGAAGTTAAAAGGAGGTCATTAGGGTGCACTCTAATCCAAAGTCTTCATAAAAACGAGGAACTTGGAGGCAGAGACAGGGAGAATGCCAAATGGAGATGGAAGCAAGGATCAGGGCGTTGCTTTTCCAAGCAAAGGGATATAAAGATTGCCAGAAACGGGAAGAGGGTGGAATAGATTGTTTCTCACAGTTCTCAGAAGGAAGCAAACTTATTAACACCTTGATCTTGGGTAGTTAGTGTCCAGAGCTGTGAGACAATACATTTCTGTTGTTTAAACCACTCATGGTGAGGTACTTTGTCCTCTCAGCTCTAGCACAAGCTGTATGCACTGCAGGAAAGCAGATGCGGTGTCAAAGTTAATTAGTGAATAAGCCTTCAGAATAAGCCAGCTTTGAAAAATCTTTATCTGAAAGTAAGTAGGTATGATGTGATTTTGGAAAGGCAGGGTAGGCCCCCCCCCAAAGTGTTAAATGATCCTAACTTCATTTTTTTAAAATTGTATACCTCTTTACAATTGTGCTTGTCTAATGGACAAATCTTCGTTTTTAGTGTTATTTTTGTTTCTACTGCATTTGATGGCCGATTTCAATTTTTGAGTTTCAGTTTACTTTGTAATTTGGGCACAATTTAAATGTGCATTGTTTTTCTTTGTTGTGCCAGAAAACATGTATAAAAGTGCAAAAATGTTTGAATGAATTTTAACAGTTATTTATAAAGCACACCACCACATATCCACCCAGGATACGACAAGGAAAATGGCTAGGACCCAGAATCCTCTGTTGTGTCCTTACTGAGTCACAGCCTTCACTCTTACCTCTAGAAATGGCCATGATCTCATTTTATGTTAACAACTTTTTCACTTTTCTTTATGTGTATTTCATGAACACATTTCTAGCAATATCATTAAGTATTTGATTGTAAGCATTTGATTTTTATATAACTGTATCCATTATTTCATATCTTGTTTTTTAAAGTTGTAGTCCATTAATTCTAATTATTATTTTATGGACAATTGGAACATTTTTAATAGCACATGCAGCATTCCTTGATAGTGGGCCTTTTTGCAAAACCAAAATAGCAAAGAGGTTATTTATTTATTTTATTAAAAGGCTAAAATATAAACTTAAAGATAATTTAAAAACTATTGAAAGTACCTGTACAAAGGTGAGGGGAAGTCAATTTGAGTCACTAGGAAAGCCACAAAAGTACCTACTACCCTGTGTATTTTTGTAATTTTTGGTTCTATCTCTGCAAATAATAATTAAACATTGCCATCACATGCAACTATGGTAAACTGCTTTGCAGTGAGTTCTTCTACCCATGATCAAAGCTGCATCTCCCATTATCCCTCTGAGCAGTGATTGGGAAAATGAGTCTCTCTGAGAACTTTCAAGCCCTGAGGCAAGGTGGAAGGACGGTAGGGGTGGACAAAATTGCTGGCTTGGGTCCATGTCTGTGGTCAACTTCACGTTATTGGATGGGAAGAGCCCCGCTTGTCCATTGATTTCTCCTTTCCACCAATCAGTGTTCTCCTTGTCGAGGATGTTGATGATCTGGCCATTGCTGAAGGCCAGCTCATCGTCATTCTGGGCGGTGTAGTCATACATCCAGATCACCCGGCACACTGCTGGGACCACCATGGGCTTAAGTGGCTCAGTTGAAATGATTTTGCTTGTTTCAGGGCTTAAAATTTTACATAATTCGCCAGGAACCAGCCTATCTGGCGCTTTTCCCCACGTGCCTGCAGCTCTCCTTCCCACCGTCGACCTGGGGTTTTTTTCTGGATCAAAATCAGCTTCCCACTGGCCAAGGTGAGCTGCTCGGGACTGGTGGCTGTGTAGGAGGCAATAACCTGGGCAATTTCAGTTTTTTCCATAAACTCCATTTTCCCAGTAGTTCCAGAGCCCTCTGAATCTTTAAGCCTCACATAGTTAGATGGGGAGACTCTGGGCTTGTTGCCCACTGTTCCTGTCCACCAATCACCATCTTTCTTGGTAACCAGAATCACATCCCCTTGTTGACATGTTAAATCGCCTTGCTCAGAACTCTCATAAGTGTACATGACAATAAATTCTTCTCTTGAGTAGGCTGGCTTGCCTGCTGGGAAAGCTACTCTCTTTAGGCCAGCAAGGCTTTTGGAAGAACCAGAATTCATGCTTGTCTATTTCCTTATGGACATAGTTTCATGTAAGTAAATGAGTTTCATGTAAGACTTGGGGAACCAACCCTTCCGACCTTGAACTTCTCCAAACCACCAAATGTCTTGCTGTTCCAGGATGGTAATGGCATCATTTTTATTAAAATTCAAATGGTTGTCTGTCTTTCTTGGCCCTCCAAGGATTCAGGGCTTGTGCCTGTAGCCCCTTCACCTTTTAACCCTGTCCCAAAACAGTAGACGGAGAGGTACCAGCGGCCATCAATGGAGTGAAAGCTGATCTCTGCCTTAACTGGCTGACACTTAGCACCCTGAGCGAGGGCTGGGCCGCCCAGGCATCCCAGTGATCTGTTTCTGGTTTCTCATTAGTGCTAGTGGTCCATGTGGAGCTGAAATCAGCCCAGTTGTTGGGGGTCGTGGAGGGCTCAGCAGAGGTTGAAGGCGCAGGGGTCTCCCTCATAGCCCCCTTGGGTGTGGGGGTGGAGGTCTGATCTGTCACTGGTCTGACTGGAGCAGGAACCTTATTTTCTGGGATTTTCTCAGCATACTTTGCAGGAAACAACCCTGTCTTTCCTTTCAATTCTCCTCCTAGCTGTCCCAGTTCTCCAGTCTGGCTTTCATCCACCAGACTTTGTCTCCCGGCTGGATCGTGATCTCACCGTGCCTTCTGGACTCAAAGGGATACGGTGCTTGATAATACACCATTTTTACATTCTCCTGTGCAGAAATTGTGAGTGGGCCTTTTTCTGCGGTGGACCAGGGTGCTTGGACAGCTGGCTTAGCTGGTTCTCGGTGTTTGGGGAAAAGCCGGCACAGCTTGTCCTGCACTTCCTGTTTGCTTTTGTCTTCTCTGTCCTGATTGCTGGCACTCTCTTCCCTTTTGAGTTTTTTTTCCACCTCATGGAGTTTCCTCGGCCACCGATGCTCATCGTCCTGCTGTGCATGCTCAAGGCACTACTAGTGCCTCTCCTGAGCTCACCTTGGGTTTCTTTCACTTTTCTAATTCAATGATCTTTCACTCTTGTTCTTTCTGTTTCAGGCGTTCTGCCTCTATGGATTTTTGTTTTGAGAACTGCTGCTTATAATGTATTTATCTTAGTTCCTTCAGCTGATTATTGAAAATATCAGTCTCCTCTAGTTTTGATCTGCTTTCTCTCTCAACTTCATCCAGTTGGTCTCCGAGTTGCTGACAAGCTAGTTCTTTTGCTTCCAAGGCTTTTTTGAGTGTAAGGAGTGAATCTCTGCACAAACTGTTTTGCTTTAATTGGTCACTGAGTACCTGTTTTTCTGGAATAAGCCTCCCAAGCATCTGCTGAGACTCCTGTAACTGTTGCTATAGATGGGTGATTTCAGCAATTCTCAGCTCTCTGGATTTATTTGTACTCTCAATTTCTTGCCTTTGGGTGGTGAGTAGACATCTGATATCTTAAAGTTTTCCTTCAAGTTGATGTTTTTGTTTTGTTTTGTTTTTTTATCATTGAGAACTTCTAATTCAAATTCCAAAGTCTTTTTCTTTGCTTTCAGTACTACTATGTCTTCTTGTTCTTTGTTTGTTTGGTTTAATAGTCCTTGTCTTCAATTTCATTCCCATTCAAGCTGTAGTTGCCATTCAAGTTCTCATTTTGCTCAGTCCTGCTACTCCACGTCCTTGCGCCGCCCTTCCTCCCACTGCCACTCCAGCTCTCGGTGCTTCTTCCGTGGCTTCTCCAGCTCCAGCTGCCACTTACACTCCTGCTCCTGGCACTCCAGATGGGCCAGGCTCTCTACGCTTCCTGACGTTGCTCCAGGAGTGCCTGTCTTCCTTTCTCCAGTTCCAGATTGCTGTGCTCAAAGTTCTCACGCTTCTTATCTTCAAATATGACTGGTAATTTATTTTCTAGTTGTTCATCTTCTAAAACTGGTTCCTCTGGTAACCTCTGGTCTGCCGAGGTTTAGCTTTTGACAGATACACCACTGTCTGGTTGGACTTTTCTAAAAGAACGTGGAATGTATTCTAGAGGCCGGACAGGTGTCAGTGGTTGGCCAGACATAGCTGCATCAATTAGGTGCATAGAGAGGATAAACTCTTCTGCTGTCAGTTTTCCATCTTGATCAATGTCAGAAAGATTTAATATTGAAGCCAGCTATGCCTAAGAACAGTTTTTGCTTGAGGACCTGTTCAGTGTCCGCTCGTAGTTTTGTCATGGCTGTTGAAGAGCTGCCTGTACTTCAGCTGGGATGATTGGGGAACAGCCCATTCTGCCAGCAGAGGGGCACTAGCCATGTCAAATGATTGTGCCTTCTGTAATTTAGTGTGTAATTGTGACCCTTGACCAAACCTACTAAAAGAAGAACTCTTCGGCAATGTGGCTGCAGGAGGAGCAAATGCAGGCAGAGGCTGTATGACAGGGGCCCCGTTCACCAGGGGAGGCACCTCTGCTGAAGGGAGAGAGGATACTGGGGATGGGGACATCCCAACACCAGGGATGGGTCCAATTGGCACTGGAGCAACAGCTGGGAGTGGTGGCATGGTGGCAATTCCTCCTATACTAAGCACAGTGCACTGGAAATAGCTACTGCCTGCTGTTTCACGACAGGAGAAGTGCAGAGGGGAGCTGATACCCTCACATCTTCAGTTTGATAAGTTTCATAGAGATGGAAAACTCCACTTGATGCATTCTCCCATTATTATTCATTTCAGCTAGGGACCATATCTGTGCTAAAACAGGTTGAGGTAACCCAGATTTGGAAAAAAAGTTTCTAGCTTGATCACCAGTAATAAATCCAGATATTGGCTGTAAACTATGGGACTGTTGGTGGTGTTTCCTCTTTCCTCTACAGTTAAGGCTCAGATACCACCAAACCAGGTATCACCAAAAGGTGTTGGAAACTGAGCCATAGTTCTGTTACTTTTACCTTGCAAATCGATGCCTCATCTCCAGGCAGGTCACCACTGCTACTCCAGCAACAAATCAGTGTTACTCTCTTGCCGCCCGGAAAGACACAGGAGCCGCGGTCCCCGCACACCATCCTGTCCGCCTGCCTCTCCGCGAGTCCCAGATTTCACTCTGGACTCTAATTCTAATTAGTATAACTGACAATTATTTTTCATTTTACTTTCTGTGGATGTTTGGTGTGACCAGTTTGGAGCTATTAAAAGTAGTGATGCTGTGGCCATTGTTTATATATCTTTTGGTACACATGTGCGTGAAATTTTTTTAGGAATATAACTATAAATGGCATTTCCAGGTCAAATAGTATTCTTTTTTACATTTACCTACAAAAACACTAGACACACCCATGCTTTATTTAACAAGATGTCTCAGAGCATCCTGAAATTTATGTGGACCCGCAAATGAAACAGATACCCTACCAAGGATCCTCTTTAGGAAATAAGAGTTTAAGAAAACAAAATTGGATAATGAAGGTGGCACATTACCTTGTTCCACATGTTGACTAGAAACCAGGAAGAGGATAAGAGAGATGAGGAGTTTTTAACTATTATAAGGACAGAGCAGAGAAATTTTCTTTCCCTAAAAATAAAGGCCATAGGTTTATATTGACATTTCCAGTATATCTCTAATTTACCAAGTCCCATGTGCCTTGCTATAATAGCAGAATTTCTAGTCCAATATCTAAGAGCATGAATTGTAGAGCCAACTCCCTGCATTCAAATCCAAGCTCCACTATGGGAATATATTACATTTTGCTGTATAGCTTTCTAAACGTATTTTAAAGTGTCTTCATAGATATAAAGTACAAATAAATCTCAATTTTACTAATAACATTTTAATCAACAAAAATAACTTAAGTAAGGAGAAATGCTATTGAATTCAGTAGTTACTGATAATTCTCAGACTCTCTTGGAACAAAGTCCCAGAGGGCAAGATTGTAAAATGAATAACAATCAATCCAAGACATAATCAAAGAAAAGTAGGGAAAGAATCTATTTTTGTACTTAATTCATTTCTGAACTCTAAATCACATAAGCTTCAATTATTAAGTACTATATGGATTAACATTTTGAAATGAAAGATTTGCCTCTTAATGCAGTTCATCATAAAGTGTGGAAGGTTATGTCCTTAGTATAGTCACTCTCCAGAGAAACTAGTTCTCTATTTGTGCTGTTGGCTGGCACATGTTACACACAGATTTAGGGAAAGAAATGTACTCCCTGTGTAAAAACGTGGAAGGATATCAAAGGGTTGAAGTAAGTGCATCTTCTCATAAAGCACTGAATGTTCTACAGTAAACATTTTGTCAAAAATTGGAATATTTCATATGGAACATCTCGAGTTTATTAATTCTCACTATAAAACTTGATACATATTCTTAAAATAGAAGTGACCTAAATGTAATTGAAGTAACCTCTACAACAATATAATATTCAAAAACATAAACATAATAAATTAAAAAATAAAATATTAAATCTAAAATGTATAAGAAACTTTAAAATTATCTGCATGAGGTACCAATATTTTATTTTATTTTATTTTTGTTTTTGTTTTTTTATCTTTATTGTATTTTGTCCACTACCATTTAGTCCCCCTTACATCTCCCTGCCTCCAGCAATCACCACACTGTTGTCCATGTCTAAGAGTCATTTTTCATTTTTTCTCAGTCCCTCTACCCCTTAATCTCCCCCAACCACTAGCTATTATCCTGCTCTCCACCTAGGAGTCTGTCCCCATTTTCCTTATTAGTTCAGTTTGTTCATTAGATTCCACATATGATCAACATTATATGGTATTTGTCTTTCTCTGACTGGCTTATTTCACTTAGCATAATGTTCTCCAGATTCATTCAAACTGTCACAAAGAATAAAACTTTCTTCTTTTTATGGCCGAGTAGTACTCCATTGTGTAAATATCCCATAGTTGTTTTATCCACTCATCTTCTGATGGACACTTGGACTGTTTCCCTATCTTGGTGATTGTAAATTACTTACGCAAAGAACACAGGATATATGTTCTTTGGATATATTCTCAGATGTAGGATTGCTGGGTTGAAAAGCAGATCCCTTTTTAATTTATTGAGGTATATCCATATTGCTTTCCACAGTGGCAATACCAGTCTGCATTCCTATCAACAGTGCAAAATGGTTCCCTTCCTCCACATCCTCAGCAACACATGTTTCTTAATTTATTGATGATAGCCATTCTGACAGGTGTGAGACAGTATCTCATTCTGGTTTTAGTTTTTATTTCTCTGATGATTAGTGACATTGAGCATCTTTTTAGATGTCTACTGGCCATGGGCATGTTCTCTTTGGAGAAATGTCTTCAGATTCTTTGCCCATTTTTTTAATTGGGTTGTTTGTTTTTTTTGGTATTAACTTTTGTAAGTACTTTATAAATTTTAGATATTAACCCCTTATCAGATGTATTGGCAAATATGTTCTCCCATTCTGTGAGTTGTCTTTTTATTTTGGTGATAATTTCCTTTGCTATGCAAAAACTTTTAGTTTGATGAAGTCCAATTTGTTTATTTTTTCTTTTGTTTCTCTTGCCCAAGGAAATATATCTGATAAAAAATTGTTTTGACATAATCAACAAAAGAAAAAAGCAAGCAAAATATAACCAGAGGCATTGAAATTAAGAACAATCTAACAATAGCCAGAGGGGAGGGGGGAGGGAATTGTCAGGAGAAGGGTTTTCAGAAGCTACTATAAAGGACACACGGACAAAACCAATGGGGAGGGTGGAAGCAAGGGAGGGAGGTAGGTTTGGATGGGGTGAGGGGGAGGGGAGGGGAGAAAATGCAGACAACTGTAACTGAACAACAATAAAGTAATTTAAAAAAAATAAATAAATAAAATTAAAAAAAAATGTTTTGAGCGATGTCTGATATTTTGCTGCCTTATGTTTTCTTCTAGGATTTGTATAGTTTTGGGCCTAATATTTAAGACTTCCATCCATTTTGAATTTATTGTTGTGTATATTGTAAGAAAGTGGTCTAGTTTCATTTTTTTGCACATATCTTTCCAATTTTCCCAACATGATTTATTGAATAAATTAAGTTTAGCCCATTTTTGTGCTTGCTTCCTCTGTTAAATATTAATTGACTATAAAGGTTTGGGTTTATTTCTAGGCTCTCTATTCTGTTCCATTGATCAGTAGCATAATAGATTGATGTGTCTATATGTCTGATCTGTGTGTCTGTTTTTATACCAGTACCATGCTGTTTTGATTACTATGTCCTTACAGTTTAGTTTAATATTAGGTAGCGTGATTCCTCTAATTTTTCTTTCTCTAGTTTGCTGTTGCTATGCAGGGCCTTTTGTGGTTCCATATACATTTTTGAAATATTTGTTCTAGCTCTGTGTAATATGTCATTCAAAATTTTTTTTAGTTTTTTTTTTTTTTTAAGATTTTATTTATTTATTTTAGAGAGAGGGGAAAGGAGGGAGAAAGAGAAGAGAGAAACATCAATGTGTGGTAGCCTTTTGCATGCCCCTACTAAGGATGTGGCCTGCAACCCAGTCATGTGCCCTGACTGAGAATTGAATCAGTGGCCCTTTGGTTTGCAAGTCAGCACTCAATCCACTGAGCCACACCAGCCAGAGCCATCATTGGAATCTTGATAGGAATTGCATTGAACCTATAGATTGCTTTGCTTAGTATGGACATTTTTTAATGATGTTAATTCTTCCTATCCATGAAAACTTGGTGTACTTACATTTATTTGTACCTTCTTCAGTTTCTTTCTTCAGTGTCTTATAATTTTATGAGTGTAGATCTTTTATATCCTTGGTTAGATTTATTCCTAGGTATTTGATTTTTTTTAAAGCACTTGTGAATGAGATTATTTTCTTAATTTCCTTTTCTGTTATTTCATTAATGGCATATAAAAATGCAACTGATTTCTGAATATTAATTTTGTATCCTACTACTTTGCTGAGTTCATTGATCAGTTCTAGTCGTTTGTTGGTGGGACCTTTGGGGTTCTCTATGTACAGTATCATGTCATCTATAAATGTTGATGGACATAAAGGGGGAGCCTGATAAAAATACAGTCAGAGTCAGGGATTTTAACACATCATTTACTCAATGGATAGATCTTCCAGGAAGAAAATCAACAAGGAGACCATGGCCTTAAGCAACACACTAGATCAAATGGATTTCATTGATATCCTCAGATAATTTTACCTCAAAGCAGAAGAATATACATACTGTTCAAATACACATAGAATGTTTTCTAGGGTACCACATGTTAGCGCACAAAACGAATCTCAGTAAATTTAGGATGAAATCATATAAAACATCTTCTCTGACCAAATGCTATAAAACTAGAAATCAATCACAAAAAAGAACACTGGAAAACATGCAAAAGCATAGAAGCCAAATAACGTGTTATTAAACAAGGAATGGATCAACATGAGATCTAGGAAGAAATCAAATATACCTTGAAACAAATGAAAATAAGAACACAATGAAAAATCTGTAGGACTTGGGAAAGCAATCCTAAGAGGGAAATTCATAGCATTACAGGCCTATCTCAAACAACAACAACAAAAAAAAGCTCAGATAAACAATCTAACTTTACACTTAAAGGAACTTGAAAAACAATGACAAATAAAGCTCAAAATGAGTAAAAGGAAGGAAATAATGAAGACTAGAACATAAATAAAATAGAGTAAAAAAAAAAAAAAAAAAAAAAAAAAAAAAAAAAAAAAAAAAAAAAAAAAAAAAAAAAAAAAAAAAAAAAAAAAAAAAAAAAAAAAAAAAAAAAAAAAAAAAAAAAAAAAAAAAAAAAAAAAAAAAAAAAAAAAAAAAAAAAAAAAAAAAAAAAAAAAAAAAAAAGATACAAAAGATCAATGAATCCAAGAGCTGGTTCTTTGAAAAGATACGATTGACAAACCTTTAATCAGACTCATCAAGAAAAAAAGAGAAAGGACCCAAATAAACAAAATCAGACATGAAAGAGAAGAAATAACAACTGACACCAAAGAACTACAAAGGATTGTAAGAAAATATTATGAAAACTATATGCCAACAAACTGGACAATATGGATAAATTCCTGGAAACATGCAGTCTTCCATAACTAAATCAGGAAGAATCAGAGAATATGAATAGACAGATTACACCTAGTGAAATTCAAGCTGTAATCAAAAGACTTCCAACAAACAAAAGCTCTGGACAAGGTGACTTCACAGGTGAATTTTACCATACCTTTTGAGAACACCTCTCTTTCTCAAACTATACCATAAAATTCAAGAAGGGAGAAGGCTCCCAAACTCATTTTATGAGATCAGCATTATTCTAATTGCAAAACTCGATGAAGACATTACAAAGAAAGAAAATTATAGGACAATATCCCTGATGAACATAGATGCTAAAATCCTCAGCAAAATATTAGCAAACAATGCAGCAATGCATCAAAAAGATCATATACCATGATCAAGTGAGATTTATTCTAGGAATGAAAGATTGGAACAATAAATGTGACTCACCACATAAACAAAATAAAAGATTAAAACCACAGGATCATATCAATAGATGCAGAAAAAGCATTTAATAAAATTCAGCACCATTTATGATAAAAACGCTCTGCAAAGTGGGAATAGAGGGAATATACCTAAACATAATAAAGGCTGTATATGACAAACTCACTTCCAGCTTTATTCTCAATAGGCAAACACTACAAACGTTCTCCTTAAGATCGAGAACAAGACAGTTATGTCCACTTTCACCTCTCTTATTCAACATAGCACTGGAAGTCCTAGACATAGCAATCAGACAAGAGGAAGAAATAAAAGGCACCCAAATTGGAAAGATTGTAGTAAAATTTTATTTTCAGGTAATACCATTTTAATTGAAACATGAAAAAATCAAAGCAAAATATTTCTTAATTTTAACTAAAATTGTTGCATCCTTTAAATTATTAAGATTTATGACTACTACATTAGAAAGTAATGTCTTGCATATATAATATTATACTCTGTGTCTTTTTGAAATACTGTATTAACAATATTTTATTCAATGAGATACAAGACATTTTATTAATTGTACTATTTGTACATATCTTAACATTTTTTTTCATTCTTTTTAATCTATATAGCCTTGATTTTCCCTTAATCCGACACTCTTCTTGAGATCCTGGTAACAGTGGGAGGCCTGCAGGCCCCTTACAGAGCTAGGATTCTGAGCCTAAGCTTGTCGTTGTAACATGTTTTAGTGACATTTTGGCTCATCTAGTGCCTGGAAAATTTAACTCAGAGGTAATAGAGTGGTTAAAGTGAGAAAAGAAGGCAATCTGGGTAAAATTAGTTAAATGTCTCCATGGGAGCAATTGCAGCTCACAGAAATAACTGTCCCATTCAGTTAGAAGGAGGGATATGATCAACTATTGTTTATAGGTTGTCAGTCCCAAGCACACTAGGTAAAATTATATTTATTATTGGAATATATACTGTTGTCTCCTGTGAAAATAGTGTCAGTATTTGTATTAATGAGTGTAATTGCAAATACTTAGGCCTATGAAAGAACTCAGGGTTATATTCTGGTGTAAGTATAGACTGACCTTTTTGAAAAGTACTGAAGTTGAAGAAGGTTCTTTTTGAAGTCTACAGTAAAAAGCAAAATGGTTTTCAAGTGATAACACAAAGAATTCCCTCAAATATGAGACACATGTAAAAATCTCAGGACAACTTGACACTTTCAAATGAAAAGAAGCACATAGCCAGTGATTAAACTAGGATTGTGAGATAGTGCTATGAGCTGAATGAAGGAATGCCAGTTTCTGGGGTCATTGGAGGGATAGAGGAATTTTTAACTGGGGAACAACTTTTGTGAGGGGAAGGAAGAAATAATACAACATAAAGTTTATTAAGTAAAGCTAATTATGGTGAGGAAGACAAAAACCCATTTGAAAGAGCAAAAGAGAAAAAAGAGGCAAATGTTAGGGTTAGAATGTCTTAAATCTAAAAGAAAAGCCCTGCTGGTGTAGCTCAGAAGATTGGGCATGGGCTGTGAACCAAGGGGTCACTGGTTCGATTCCCAGTCGGGGCACATTCCTGGGTTGCAGGCCAGGTTTCCAGTGGGGCCATGTGAGAGGCAACCACACGTTGATGTTTCTCTCCCTCTCTTTCTCCCTCCCTTCTCTTCTCTCCAAAAATAAATAAAATCTCAAAAAAAAACTTTAAAAAAAATCTAAAAGAAAAAAGGGTAGCAGTAGAGGAAGATGTGTGGTCTTTAAACCACTGAACAGCTGCAGATAAGGTATATTGAGGTTTTTGAAGACCTTGCTTGTAATTTGATTGGGAGAACCATTTTTTGACTTCATCATGTGAAGTGTGGGAAGCAGACCATTTTTTTTTTTAAAGATTTTATTTATTTATTTTAGAGAGAGGGGTAGGGAGGGAGACAGAGAGGGAGAGAAACAGCAATGTATGGTTGCCTCTCACATGGCCCTCACTGGGGACCTGGCCCACAACCCAGGCATGTGCCCTAACTGGGAATTGAACCACGACCGCTTGGTTCCCAGCCCACGCTCAATCCACTGAGCTACACCAGCCAGGGCCCATTTTTTTTTTTAAGAAAAAATTCTGGGCCCTTGAACTGAAAGGCTCTTCAAGGGTGGAAAACTTGAGAAGGTTGCAAGAGCCCAAAAGCAGCCATTGCAATTCTAAATTATCCTCGGTAAGATTTCTGTCACTTTCAGGTGTGAAGCAGAATTACTGACATAACAGTGAAACACGCACGGTACCGGAGGGTAGAAGGAGGTTGCCCGGTAATTGAGAGGGACCTATGAGGGAACGAGATCAAATAGGAAAAGAGCCAGATAAGAAAAAGCAGTTTCTTCTATAATCTCCATCTGGCTTCTTGTGCAACCCCCACCGAGAAGCTGAAGGACTCACTTGAACAATCCCTGGAAAACAAAGGCTTCACAAAGAGCTGGGCATGTTTCTTTCAGAGTCAGGAATAGATCCTTACTAGAAAAGAATTAAGAACACTTCTCTCTTGACCAGAAAATATCTAGGAAGAGTACTTCTCCTGTTCAACAAAATGAATCAGGGATTAAACCTCCCCTCAAAAGAAGCAAGCATAAATCTATCCAGGAAAATTCTCAGTCAATATCAAAGAAACAGGAAAAGTCCTGTGCAAGCAGAAAAGAACCAGAAAGACTCCTGATCCCACAGAAAAGAAAGAAGAGAGCATTTTTAGTAGAATTAAAGCAATTCCCTGTCATACTATTCAGACAAATACTCACAGCACTGGATTAGGAGTTGTGACTCAGCAACAGGGACCTCCGTTTTCCCCACTAGGAAGGATGAAAAGGGCCTAAGAAGTTGGCGTGAATACTTGGGTGAAGAAAACAGGGTGTGGCACTCTGCTCAAATCATGTCACCAGAAACTGTCAAATTAAAATAAATCTGGACTGAGTTGGGTTAGACTGGATTTATTCAGAGAAGTCTACTGCAATAGGGAAAATGCTCAAATCTCAGAAACTCACCAGCATCTCCAAATGAAACAGAGTAAATTTGTTTTTTGTTTGTTTGTTACTTCTTTCCCTTCCTTCCTTCCTTCCTCTTTCTTTTCTTCCTTTCTTCTTTCCTTTCTTTATTCCCTTGTTTCTTTCTTTTTTGCTTTTTTAATAGGGTAAAAGAAGGGCAAGCAGAGATTTACAGAATCTTCTCAGGGGCAGCTGGACAAGCAAGAGGGAATGATCACTGGGGTGTGACAAGCAAAGGGTGTCCTGTGTTGAACTGATTCCCAGAACAAATTAATAAAAAGGGCACATTCTACTTTTTCTTTTTTTAAGAGCTTGCTCAGGCTTGGGAGAACAGAGTTCAGGAGATAGCAGGAAGAACAGAAACGTTTCTAAAGTTTAGTGAAGACAAAACAAAAGAAACATTCAGTTTCTATTTTCCTTTCTTTCTTTAAGATTATCAGTTTAGTCAAAAGGGCCAAAACACCCACAATTTGTGTAATTGCCATGGCTACCACAGTGATTAATAGTTGTAGAGAGTTGTTCTACCTTCAGCTTGCCATAAACTGTTCCTGTCCTCCAATACAGTAAATCAAGTGTGAGGCATGTGTGCATTACCAGTGTCCAATTTAGGTGAGGAGTTCAATTATGGGTCATTAAATGGGGGAAAACCCAATCCCAAAATCCCATCTGCAGAAGGTGTTTCTTGGAGCACCACCTCATACCAATGACTTTCTCAGTCAGGGTACTGGCAAAAATCATGAAACACACACATAGAATTTGTTATTCTAATACAGGGCTATTTCTAGAAGTGTGTGGAAATTTTGAGATAAAACACAGCAATGTATGGTGGCCCACAAGGTCTTGAGACATTTAAAAACTGTTACCATCTGTAGACATGAAGGTTCAAAGAGTGAGAACACAACGTTATAAAATTGTAGGCCACAAACTGAATGTTCACAGGGATTGCCAGGGGGTTTATCCATCCATCTTATTATTTTCTGCATTTCAAAGTGTGGTCTATTGCAAATATCAGTACATTTCAACATTAAACAGCATGTTTAACTGTTAACACTAAACAATACTGTTAAATTGAGTTCAATATTGTTTAGGTAAAATTTACTTGTATTGAAATACACTAATCTTATTAAGTATATCATTTGATGGATTTTTACAAATATCTAAACTGAGTAACCCAAAGTTACCACCAGCTAAGGATTATGTTAATTGTTACATAAAATAAATTGCATTTCACAGAAATAGTGATTAAAATGGAAATGTTATTATGTTTAAAACTTGTTAAAACTAGACAATTAGTTTGTTAAAACTAAACAAAGGAAACTTTGAAAAAGTTTGTAACTCAAGCATCTTAAAACAACAATAGTAGCAAAAATAGAAAGTTGTCAATGTATATTGGTTTTCATTTATCACAATCAAGAGAATTTCTAATATTGACCAAAATGGTTTTTGATATTATTATTTTTTTACTATATTTTATTGATTATGCTGTTACAGTTGCCCCACTTCTCCCCCTTCTTTCCCCCCACCCCCTTACCCCCCCTTTCCCCTCCCTTTAGTTTTGTCCATAGGTCATACACATAAGTCCTTCTGCTCCTGCACTTCCTAGACTATTCTAACCTCCCCTGTCTGTTGTCTACTTCCCATTTATGCTACTTGTTCTGTGCCCCATTCCCACCCTCTCCCCCTACCACTCCCCTGTTGATATTCCTCCATACCTCATATAACTCCCTTCAACATTTCATACAATAAAGGCTGGGTGATGATGAACTTCTTGAACTTGACCTTATCTGCGAAGCACTTTCTCTGCCCTTCCATTCTAAATGAAATCTTTGCTGGGTAGAGTATTCTTGGATGTACGTCCTTGCCTTTCATGACTTGGAACACTCTGTCCAGCCCCTTCTTGCCTGCAAGGTCTCCTTTGAGAAATCAGCTGACAGTCTTATGGGGATTCCTTTGTAGGTAACTGTCTCCTTTCCTCTTGCTGCTCCCAGGATCCTTTCCTTATTTTTGATCTTGGGTAATGTAATTATGATGTGTCTTGGTGTATTCCTCTTTGGGTCCAACTTCTTTGGGACTCTCTGAGCTTCCTGGACTTCCCAAAAGTCTATTTCCTTCGCCAGCTTCGGGAAATTCTCCATCATTATGTGTTCAAATATTTTTTCAATTCCATGGATTTCTTCTTCTCCTTCTGGCAGCCCTATGATCTGTATGTTGGGACGTTTGCAGATGTCTTGGAGGTTTCTGAGCCCCTCCTCCATTTTTTGAATTCTTGTTTCTTCATTCTTTTCTGGTTGGATGTTTTTTTTTCTTTCTGCTGGTCCACTCCGTTGATTTGAGTCCCAGTTTCCTTATCTCTATTGGTTCCCTGCAGATCTCTCCTCATTTGTTCAAGCAATTTCATTAATTTTTTGTCGAATTCTGTTAGCATCCTTATTACAAGGGTTTTGAACTGTGCATCTGATAGGTTGGCTATCTCTTGGTGGGTTAGCTCTGGGGCTTTGATCTGTTCCTTTCTTTGGGACATTTTTTTTTTCCTTCGGCGAGCCTGTTAGTGTAAGGGGGTGGAGTCTTGGGGATCCCCTGTGCAGGGAAGTTCCCCGTAGTTGTGCTGTGAGGTAGCCTCTGGGGGTGGGACCTGAGCGCACAATGGTGCCTTCTCCGCCTCCTGCAAGCAATTCGGGCCCCTCTGTGCTGGCTCCGGGGGTCACTCCGGGGTCGCTGGACGGGCTACACAGCTCCAATCCCCTGTGGGTCGCCCCAGCGAACTTTCCTGTGAAGCCAGGAGTTCCTCCTGCCGTGGACTCCACCCCCACAGGCGCTCCCAATCTGCGCCAATGGATTGCACCCTGCTTTCTCTCCCGGTCCGTCTTCACGCGAATGCAGACCTGCCCGGTCCACGAGTTTCGGCCCCGCTGGGTCCGGATGAGCCGGGCACAGACCGTGCTTCAGTCAGGCCGTCTGGGTGTGCTGCAGCCATGCAGGGATCGCCCCTCCAACCGCGGTCCCGCGGTCTGCTCACCTGCTCGCCGCAGCGCCGCAGCGTCGCCGAGTGCTCTCCCTCTGCCCTGCTCCTCTGGGCTCACCAGACTGGATAAATGTATCTTCTTTAATTCCTTGGTTGTCGGACTTCCTCTCAATTCAATTTTCTGTCAGATCTGGCTGTTTTTGGATATGTAGATTTCTGATTTTTTTCCTTGTTTGGTTGTGCGAGGCGGTACAGCGCATTCACCTATGCCGCCATCTTAGGAAGTCTGGTTTTTGATATTATTGTACCATAACCCTGTTTTAGGACCCCTGAGCATGGAGACAGAGAAAACACTAAAAAGCAGGTAAGACCTCACCTCAGCAAATACGCCTTTCTAGAACTTGCTTGTTTGTTTACATTCAATGACAAAAGAGTCTGAAGAGAAATATGAAATATAATTACAATTATGTAAAACAAATTCATGACTGCCTCTGGTTGGGAAGGCAGAGTGGTTTTTTTGTTGTTGTTGTTATTTCTTCTTTTCTCTCTTTTCTTAATTAGTAACTTTTCTAAATAAGAGAAATGAGCAAGGTTGATCCTAGACTGAATAGCTTCATGTATTGTTAATATCCAAGTAAACCAACTTTGAATAACTAATAATGTAATGTTAAAATCAAGAGGAACATTGCCAAGATCTTTTAAAAATTATTAGAGACCAAAGATCTAGATTATTTTCTTTTACTCCAAGAAAATCAGCAGCCAAATTTTGTGTTTTATTGATTATGCTATTATGTTGTCACAATTTTTTCTCCCGTGTATCACCCTCCACCCAGCACCCCCCAACCCTCCAGCGTCCCTCCTCCCCTTTAGTTCTTGTCCATGGGTCGTACATAGAAGTTCTTTGGCTTCTCCATTTCTTATACTATTCTTAACCTCCCCCCTGTCTATTTTGTGCCTACCAATTATGCTTATTCTCTGAACCTTTTATGTTTTTTAATAGGGTTGACATTGAAGAAATACCATGAAAACATCTTCTTTTATTTTTGTTCTATACTTTTTGAAGGGTAAAATAGAATGCTCCTATTGTAGATTAGGCAGTAGAAAAGATACAATTTTTGCTCAAAGAAAAATAATTTGCATGTAGATACCAGGATCTCCTCTTACTTCCCATCAGCATTTCTATTGTTTGTTAGGGTTGCCATAAAAAAGTGCTACAGACTTAGTATGTTTTTTTCCATTTGTTTTGTTTTGGTTTGTTTGATTTTGTTTTTTATTTATTTTTTTGAGAGCGGAAAGAGAGGAAGGGAGAAAGAAGAGGGAGGGAGAGATACATGGATTTGTTGCCTCTTGCATGTACACCAACCAGGGACCAAACCTGCAATGTGGGCACATGCCCTGACCAGAATCAAACCCATGACATTTCAGTGTAAACCACAGATTTTACTTTTTCACATTTCTGGAGGGTAGAGTCCAAGAACAAAGTGTAAACAGGGTCTGTTTCTTCGGAAACCTTTCTCTGTGATTTACATAGAGGTGTGGGTCTTGAACCTGTGTCCACACATGTCCTTTTCTCTGTAACTCTGTGTCTAAATTTCTCTTCTTATAAGGACACTGGTCACCCTTAATGATTTGTCTTAATAACCTCATTTTAACTTAATCACCTTTTTAAAAACCCTATATTCAAATATAGTCATATTCTGAGGCACCAGGGGTTAGGGCTCTTATAGATGGATTTAGGGGAACAACGTTAAGCCCCAAACAGTACTCATTTGTCACATAAATGCTATACCAATTACATGCCAACAGTAAATTAGAAACTGCCTAATAATTAGAGCTGCTGTAGCTACAAATTTTCTACTATCTCCTGGACTATTTCCCTGTTCTTTCAAAAGCACGTGCATGAGTGCACATATACACAAGACATATCACCAGTCATTATCAAATTATTTTTCTTCAACTGTCTTTTATCACTATATGTGATGAAATAATATTATTGTAACTCAACAAAAATATGACCGTGAGGTAATTAACTAGCAGAAATAATTGGAGAATATATGATCAGTTGGATAATTCATATTATATAATTTGCTTTCACTTGTATGGGCATGAAATTGAGAAAAGAAATCACTCTTTCCATTATCTAGAAAACGGTTTAATCATTTACCACAATTTGAATGTACAAACAGCTTACAATTTACACATAATCAATAATGTGGAAATGACAAAATCTCTCTCTTTTGAGATATTAAATAGAAAACAAACATATATATCCCCTCTTTACTTCTTTGAACTATGTGGAAGGAATAATTAGGTTATTCCAGTTCTCCAGAGAATAAAACTATATGTTCTTGAAGACATATGGTTGAAGTAATTTTATGCTGAATTTGGAAGCAATATAAATTTCTAAAAACATTGGACCAAGAAAATTGGAAACAGCTTAACAAGTGAAAAGGACCAAAAGGTACTATTCACAGAACTTTTTAATATATGTAATATTCAAGTATTTGGCAATGATCAAATCTATTAAAAATATATTTTGACTTTTTAAAAAGTACACTTGTACAGCAAGGGGAATTATTCAATATTGTAATAATTATGTGTGGTGACAGGCGGGTACTTAAAATATTAGGGGTACCATTTTGTAAAGCATATAATTGTCTATCCACTATGCTGTATACCTGAAATTAATACAAAATAATATTGAATGTAAACTGTAATTGAAAAATAAAATTTATTTTTTTAATTTTTTTTTTGTTCAATTACAATTATTTGCATCCTCTCCCCTCCCCTCGTCCTTCCCCTCCCAGCCTCCCTCCTCCCCCTTAGTTCTGTCCATGTGTCCTTTACAGTGATTCCTGAAAACCCTTCTCCCCATTGTCCCCTCCCCCCTCTCCCCTGTCTATTGTTAGACTGTTCTTAATTTCAATGTCCCTGGTTATGTTTTGCTTGCTTTCTGCTTTTGTTGGTTATGATCTGGTTAAAGGTGAGATCATATGGTATTTGTCCCTCACTGCCTGGCTTACTTCACTTAGCATAATGCTCTCCAGTTCCATCCATTCTGTTGCAAAGGGTATAAGCTCCTTCTTCCTTTCTGCTGCGTAGAATTCCATTATGTAAATGTACCATAGTTTCTCGATCCACTCATTTGTAGATGGGCACCTAGGTTGTTTCCAGCACTTAGCTATTGTGAATTGTGCTGCTATGGACATAGGAGTACAAAGGTTCTTTTGAATTGTTTTTTCAGGATTCTTAGGGTATAATCCCAGTAGTGGAATTGCTGGGTCGAAAGGCAGTTCCATTTTCAATTTTCTGAGGAAGTTCCACACTGTTTTCCACAATGGCTGCACCAGTCTGCATTCCCACCAAAAGTGCAGTAGGGTTCCCTTTTCTCCACATCCCCTCCAACAGTTATCTGTTGCTTTGTTGATGATGGCCATTCTGACTGGTGTGAGGTGGTATCTCATTGTGGTTTTAATTTGCATCTCTCTGATGGCTAATGATGTTGAGCATCTTTTCATGTGATTCTGGGCCCTCTGAATGTCTTTTTTCGAGAAGTGTCTGTTCATGTCCATTGCCCATTTTTTTATTGGGTTTTTTGTCTTCCTGGAGTGGAGTCGTATGAGTTCTTTGTATATTTTGGAGATCAGACCCTTGTCTGAGGTATCATTGGCAAATATGTTTTCCCATAAGGTTGGTTCTCTTTTTATTTTAATACTATTTTCTTTAGCCCCACAGA